>PVLD010008154.1:0-86136 GCA_004027595.1 Dinomys branickii | reverse complement strand
TCCCAGTAGCGCGTTCTCTGTCGGGTTCAGGAGCTGAAGCCGTTCTTCCCTCCACACTCGCTCTCTCGGCTGGTCGTCTTCTTCCCGGAAGTCCTTATTTCTGTCTTCATATTGCTATATTTCATTGTTTGGGTGGTAATCCTCTGGGAGGTTCTCTCTCTGCTGCCTACCCGGTCGCCATCTTCCCGGAAGTCTCTAAGGACGTATCTTTAAACAATTTTCTTCTGAATGTGTTTCTCTTTACTGCTAACAGTGACTTATACTGAAAAGATAAAATGAATATACATACCATATCTTGGAAAATTGCATGATTTGGTGTCTCAAAAATCTGTGTTTAGCTATTCACTGGAACTCCTGTAGTCTAGGGCTACAGTAATCTCTATAATTTCCCTTAGGATAAACATGTTAGGAACTGTCTTTAAAAGAGATTTACATTTTCTGTCTTTCTCTAGTGTCACTGATCATAATCATATCAGAATACCAGCATGCTAGTAGGCATTGCGCAGCTTATGGGCTGTCATTATTCTTACTTTACAGAAGAGATCGCTGAGGTCAGTTTGACTAAAGTATTCAAGGTTAGCCAGGTGGGCAGTGGCAGCTGATGTTCAAACCTGGGTTTACCCAACTCCAAAGGCCACAAGTCTTTGCCACTCGGCAGTGTCTCGTCTCCAAGTGGAGTGACCCATGCATTTGGCAGACAATTCTCAATGTCTTTCCAACCTGGTGATTCCTAAAGAACATGATATCAATACCACTAATTAATAAAGTCTCCGATCTCCTCCAGAAAACCCGCAGATTGAGAATTAGAAGCCTGTAAGTGACACATTTTTATTTAATTACAAAAGCTCCGGAGATGGAATGTAATTTCATGCTATGTCTCCTTAGCTTCCTTATTACTTTAAAGCAACTGTATCACTGAAAGTATTTAAAAGAGAAATTGCTTCAGGGGATATAAAATTCTTAGATACTTGCATCTAAATACAGTGGCAGCACCATTAAAGGACAGATAAAGGAATATTATTAAGCAGTCTGTAATTAAAGTATTGATTCTTTCTGCATGAATAAAAAGCAAAAAAGTATTAATTAGTGATTAATAAAATCTAAGATTAGGCTAGGAAGATGCTCAAGTGAAGTACTTTATCTAACATTGAGCAGTATATTGTTTTCCAGTTACAAGGTTATGTTTGAGGAAGAATTATAAATAGGCAAGTTAATGTTTCTACCCAACTAAAAGCTGGAATTATTCTTCTATAAAATTGAGGCCCTTTTTTGCAGTTCCATGAGTTCTAGAGCTCCTAGTACGAACAGGAAAGCATGGCTATTTTATGCGGGACAGCCATGGGTGCCAGGAGGAGACATAGAACTGCAAGTCCCAGTAGGTCCTCAGCTAGTGGTTGGATGAGAATCTTGCTCCTCTATCTTCAGTGATGAGGGAAACTGCATCCTCCTGCAGGGAATAAAACATATGATTCTGCCTCAAGCTATAGCTTATAAAGAAAATTCTTCAGGGAGCCTGAGTGACCCACTCTTACCGGGCCATTTATTGAGGGTAGGTCAACCCTGCCAGGTTTCAGGGTAGGCAGCTGGCAGTGATAGGGGAAGAAAGCCAGGGAGAATGGAACAGAAAGAGAACTGTGTGGTCCAATGGAAAGGCAGAATTTGAATCCTGGACCTGTCTCCTAATAGCTGGGTGCCATGAACAAGCAATGCCACTCACAGCTTCTCTTGTCTCCTCTCCAAATCAGTATAGTAGTGACTCTTCCCCTGTCATCACATGAGGCATATTTGACCAGCACTGGCAACATCCACAAGTCCAATTCTTCATTGGCTGCTTGCTTCCTTCTTTGCCCTTGAAGGGGCTTGTGTTAGGGCTCCAGTCTGGGCAGTGGGGCCAAGCTCCATGCTGGGGCAATGGTCTGTTGTGGCTGTCTTGAAACTGAACAAGGAGCTCTGCTTTTTGATTCTAACGATTAGGTAGTGAATTCTATCTGCCCACTCCCTAGTTCCCCCACAGCACTGTCTCTCCTTACCAGGAATCTGCCCACAGAGAGTGCAGCCCTTCTGCGGGGCACTAAGCTGCACTCTGTGGCTTGTTCTCCCTCGCAATAGTCCTATCTACTTGCAAGCAGGTGTGCATGAGTTCAGCAGTATAAATAACCAAATGGCTACAAATGGGCACCAATTTAACTCCACAAACCAAGCTGTCTTCTTTTCCTGTTATGTTATCTGAGGGTCTTGACTGTTGAGAAATGAATGGGATGCTTAAGTAGAATTTACATGGGACAAACATTTAGCTGGTAGTATGTGAAAGGACTGAATATGCTGCAGAGTGTGCAACCTACTACAAACTCTCAATTTTCCAGAAAACATTTTCATCCCTGGAAAAGGAAAAGACCAAGCTGATGGCAGAGCCAAGCGGGGTTCCCGCAGGGGACTCTTGCTCTTGGCGTGTGATGGGGTGCTGGGGAGTACGTGGTGTTTCCAGGGCCTGAGATGCTGGCCATGCTCGAGCAGAGCTGAGGTGAACTGCCTTAGAGTCTTAGAAATAAGAGGGTAAGTAAGGCCATGGGGAAGGGGCGGGAGGAAGTGCTCTGAGGTCCCGTGGAAAGGCAGAATTTGAGGAAGGACCTTACAGCAAGAAAAAGCCACTCATGCTTCCGCTGTGTTGGGGCTAAAGAGGTGCATTTTCCTTCCAAGGAAAATTCAAGGCAGTTTCAAGCCTGAGATTCCCACCAGGGACAGGGTCCTCAAAGAAATCACTCATGAGCTCATGGAAGGATGGGCTTTAAACTCCATGAAACCCGGAGAAGCGCTGATGCTAAGCTGTTGGGAGAGGATGAGGCAGACTAGAACTTTCCTGCCTCCCTCTCATGGCTTCTTCCTCCTGTGGACTTCAGCACAAGAGTGGGCAGAAACCTCCATTGGCAAAGCAGATGGTGTGGCAATAGGGAACGCTGGCGGAGGAGGACGAGCCCTTCGTGCCTCACTCTTCCTTTCCCACCTCCAGCCACTGGCCAGTGACACACCTGCGCCATGGTGCGAGGAGGCTCAAGTTGAATTAATGAGTTTTGGAGTATGACATAGAACTAAGCATATTTGTACAGAACTGAGTATGTATTTGTGACTTAAGGTGATTTTTTTTTTTCTAGATAGGGTCTCACTATATAGCTCAGGCTGGCCTTGAATTCATGGCATTCTTCCTGCCTCAGTTTCCCAAGTGCTGGGATTACAGACCTGCACCAACACTCCCAGCCTACTGCAACTTAAGTTGATTCTGGACTTGAAATTGTTCCCTGGGCATTCTGTGCGGTAACATCCTACAGCCCTGCCCATTCAGCACATTGGTCACAGGAACATATACTCAGCCTCCGTTATGTATTACAATCATATCCAGGTCACTAAGCTGTTCACAAGAGATCTACCAGATAGACACAGTCAACCAATACCCATTGGCACCTGCTAAATGCAAAGCCCTGTTCCTCCACCATGCTTTCAGGCCAGGCTTGATCCAATGTTTAACCTGGTTGTTCTACCCTTGGGTGCCACCACCTCACAAACAGGATGCACGACACCTCTGAAAGGCTGTGGGGTCAGAATGTTCCCCTGTTGCTGTTGCTGCGGCTGCTCCTTTGCCATGAGGCTTAGCTGCCTCCTGGCTACTGGAATAATCCATTCGCATGGGAAGGCCATCTTTTCTGCCACTTTTCATTAAATCCAGATTTAACTGGAAGGACCAAGTGGATAGAGCTGCACTGGCAAGCACAGGCAGTGTGCCACCCCAACAGGTGGGCACCATGGCACATATGCCAGGGAAGCGGGGATCTGAGGATCAGGTCCAGACACCTGTCACTAAGCATCAGCAAAGCCTCCAGGGCTGAGCTCTGCCACAGAATGGCAGGCCAAGCAGGGTGTCCGTGGGCCACAAGCCATACAGACCTCATCACATCCTCCCCGGCAGCTGCTGCTCCTGGATTCTGGTGACAGTTTTTGGTTGAATTTGACTTTTGCCTCTTTACATATTGAGACAAGGTTAGACTCACACATCTCCTCTTGAGTGTGCTGCCAGGACCAAGTGCTGGCAAGTCACTTACTGCTTCCTCCATGACTGAGGAATTCTGGGCTGGTTACCAGCAAGTCACTTTCGGTTGCTCACTGTGCCTATGCGTCTGTCATGTGCTGCTGAGCTCCTTCTCAGATGCACATTTGGAGGTGAGTTCTATTGCAAGCAGGGGAGGAGGTGCACTTGGCCTGGGCCGAAGAAGACCTTTCTGGGATATGCAAAGGACTGAATGTTGGTGTCTTTCTCAGAGTTTCTATGTTGAAGCCTAATGCCCAAAGTGATGGCATTAGGAAGTGAGGTTTTGAGAGGGGATCAGCTCATGGGGGCTGGCCCTGTGAATGAGATTAGTGCCTTTCTACAAGAGGCCTCAGAGAGCTGCCCCCCTCCTTCCCCCATGTGAGGACACAGTGAGGAAATAGCTGTCTATGAACTAGGGTGTAGACCTCACCAGACCCCAGATTTTCTGGTGCCCTGTCTTGGACATCTCAGCATGTGTGGCTGAAGTCTTTAAAAAAGTATTCTCAGCACTGTGTCATAGCATCCTAAGAATTGTTGTCACTGAGAAGAAGTTTGTATTAACTGTAGAGGTGTTGCCACAGACATTTTGTATTTCTCCTTGAATATTCAGGGTAAGAAGATCTAGGAGAGGAATTCTAGAATATGAACAGCAACCTTTGCTTTATTTTATTCTCAAACATCTGCCAAGATTTTCTTTCAGGGGCTGTATGAGTTGAATAATTCATACACTATCCATTCTTGCTTTGACTGCCAGGAAACTCAGTGCCAAATGTGCAGACTAATTTTAATAACATTAGGGTAATAACTGTCCTCCTGGTACCATTATATGATTCTATCAATAATTTTTCTCTTCTTGGTTTTTAAAAATTACATCCCTATGCTACTTTGCTGAATTTGTCTATACAATAAGTTGTTGCAATTCTTTCTGTGGGGAAAATATAGAAATACAAAGATTAGGATATTGAGGTCCATCTTTCTTACTATCAGTTTCTTTTTGCTACATGAGGGACACAGATGACACATTTCAAAAAGGCCTCTTTGCAAAAATTTTCAAAATAAATGGCAGAGAATTATCCACCTGATTCTTGCATCTAGTACTTAAGTTAAAGATATAAAACTGTTCAGACAGTAGGGACAGTGAAATACTGGGGAAGAGGGGTTTCTCTGGGGAGGATACCACCTCCTCTTGCTCTGTTGGCAGGAATTATACTTTAAGTCAAGAGAAGGGCTCGGTAGCACAGACCAAGGCTGGTCAGTGTCCCTGGAAGCAGGTGGTACAGTGACTTCCTCCTTGACTCCCGCAGAGCTGGGTCTCTGGGTAGTCGTCAGCAGCTACCTGGGACCTGAAGAGGAGAGGCCAGCCCCTGTGCAGATGATTCAGCACTTGGGTTGTGAATTGTTTCTCATAGACTGGAAGATGAGCCCCCTGGAGACAGGGCTGGCCCAAAGCCATTATATCCTTCCCAAAAGGACCATATAGAAATAATGGGTCACGGCAGAAAGAACTTGTGTGCAGGGTCCCGGATGTCCCCAAGGTTGGGAACACGGGCCAGGTGGAGGGCAGGGCTCTCGCAGGGTATTCCAGGCCAACATCTGCAGGAGTCATGCGAGCACCTGTGGAAGAGGAAGCAGCTCTCAGCACTGTGGACTTGGGACGACAAAACCATCAGATGACAGCAGGAGCAAGGAGGGTTCTTCCTGTTCCCCTTACCTGTCTCCTGCGATCCCAGCACCACCTTGGGGTGGGGAGGGTCTGTGTCTGCGCCTGAAGGAGAACACAGCAGCCCAGCAGGTCATCCTGTGCAGGGAAGAGCTGACATCTGGGTGTCTGTTGTATCAGGAATTGAGCTTATGACCTCACGCTTGCCAGGCAGGCGCTGTGCCACTGAGCGATATCCCCGGCCCCAGGCTGTCTGCTTTCTAAGTGTGCTTGAGACCCTACTGTCCTAGGCATCTGATTACTGAAGAGAAATCAGAATCTTCATCAGCAGCCTCAGCTTTTGCCCAGGGCTAGGAGAAGGGCTGCCCTCACAGGTTGTCAGAATGTAGAAGGCCAAGCTCCTGTCTAGTTTCTAATGATTTCCCACAAGTCCTGAGCGATTGGTGTGTTGACGTTTTTTTTTTTTTTTTTTTTTCTGGTACCAGGGATCGAACTCAGGACCTTGCGCTTGCCAGGCAAGCGCTTATGCCACTGAGCTATACCCCCAGCCCCTGTTGATGTTATATATGGAACAGAGTCAGGCCGTCCACAGCCACTTTGCTCTTAGACAGTGACATCAAGGGCCTGCCTTAGGCAGAAAGCGCTCTCTTTAATTCCTTTTCTCCTTGCCTGTCTTGCTTTTCCCTTTCCTGCTCTCCACTGTGTGCTCTGTGTGGTTGTGCAAACTTCAGTTTCTACCTTTGGTGCATGTAGGTGTGGGTTTGGGCAAACTAGTGAGAGCAGAGACTGGTTCTGAGAGCCCAGGGAGGTGCCTTAGTCTCACCTGCGTGTCCTCAGTAGCATATGCCTTGCTCCCTACCTTCCCTGGTGTCCTCCTGAGGCAGCCCTTCTAGGTCTTCTGATTACTGTGCAAAGGTCTAAAATAATCCCCTTAGGAGAGTTGGAGGGAGGCCCTGGGGAAGGGGCCCTGAGAGTCAGGTTTCATGTAAGGCTTACAGAGCCCTCCTGTCAGAGCCCCGCAGATGCATGGTGAGGGGATGCTACTGGCCATACCGAGCTCACCCGGACAGCTTGAGTGAACAGATGCTCAGAGATGGTAAAATTTGCCCCTGGCTGCACGGACAAAAGAGCAGAGGCCAGGGTTGGAGCCCATGTCTTTGGCTTTCGAGGCCATCACTTTGTTCATCACCCATGTACTTGTGCCTCCTTCACTTGGGTGGTTGAAGGCTAACAAGGAGAGGAGCAGGACTCTGAGGTCTAATTTTCAGCTTTCTTAGAAGTAGAAGACTCCAGGAATGAATTGGTGGTAGCAGCCTTAAGGAGGGAAGAAAGGTGGGTTGGGTCTTTTTGCAGAAAGCTGAGAGGAAAAGGACCTAGGGCTCGCTGGGGTCTCAAGAGGGTTCCATTGCCACCACACTCAGTGAGGATGTTATGGCGTCAGGGGAGTGGTGGGGCTCTGCACTGGCATCCTGGGCACAGTTTACCTAGAACAGCGGTGTGTTTATTTGCACACATTAGTTCCTGTTGTCCAGCCCAGCCAAGCATGCAGCTTGCCTGGCCAGTGACTAGTCTTGCTCAACTCTGCAGGGCAGCTGCAGACACCCAGGAGGAGGGAAAGCAAAGTATCTCTTTTGTGAATGTGCCCAGGTCCTGCTTCTGGGAGCCTGCCCCACGGGCAGTTCTGTTCCTTCAGTCTCCCACACCAGCAGGTTCTGGGTCATCTTCTGTGGGCCCAGCCTGGAGCAGGGGCATGGCCCTTGCTTCCAGGCTTTGAGAAAGGCCCAGGTGGGCTGAATCCACAGTGAGCAGGGGCTGCGCTGGTAACTTACAAGCACGGCTCAGCCTCTGGCTTGGCTGCCATTACTCATGGGCCTGGTGTGTCTGGCACGGCAGTCAGGAAATGGGTCTGCGATGCTGCAGGAAGAGGGTCTGTGTTAAACTCCCTTTTGGCCCTGCCTTTATTTCACCTGTGATCACTCCCTTGCCTGCTTGTGCTGTGAGCGCAGAGTGCACGTGTGCAGGTGCAGCGACAGCGGCTGGTGAAGCCGGGGAGCCAGGCTGACACTCGTCTTTGTCTCTCGCCGTTGTGCTGGGTTCTTCCACTTCTCAGCAGTTCCCCCTACACCGAGCCCCCGTCTTGGCATCGCTGTTTCTCATTCAGGAAGAGGAGAATCAACCTGGCAAAGCGTATCCTCTGTGAAGGCAAATTGTGACTTCCGATATGCTCCGCAGATTTGCATGTCTGACTGTGACCCTGTTGTTACTCCTCTCTGAAGGGCACTTCCTTACCTCATCTGACTGTTGAACTTCTAAAAATATCCTCCTTCCTTTCCTTTTCTATTTTGTAGCTCCTCTCTGCCCAACAGAAGAGCCTGTGGCTGTGGGATCTGTGCTCTTTCACACAATGAATCACTGCCTGCCCTAGCAGGCGTGGAACAACCAGTGCAGACGCTGCCTCCTCCCCACCGTCTCTCACTAGCCGGATCCTGTTCTTACTCAGTGCCACCCTCCGGCACTTAGAACAGGCGCCTAGTATGTGTGCTCTAAGCTAAACTTAGGCATTAGAGAGTTGATTCTATGCTTCCTAAGATTATTTCCTTTTAGGAGGGAGAGGAAAAGATAATGCTTAACCCAAAGGAAGGCTTGCTAGGGACTAAGTTTTAGACAAGCTGCACAGGAATTATTTTTCAGATGTGTCACAGCATTCCTGGTGCTTTTCTAATTACAGTTGTCTTCTACATCTGGAGGGTCTGCTTCTGCAGAGTCAGCCATCACCCAACAGAGAACACTCTGAGAATAAAAATTGTATCTATACTGAGCATGTACAGACTTTTTTCTTTATTATTCCCTAAGCAATATAGAAGAATAATTATTTACACAGCATTTATATTGCATTAAGTATTATAAGTAATCTAGAGGCAATCTGAAGTATACTGGAAGATATGCACAGAGCACATCTAAATCTGTGTCATTTTATATATGGGACTTAACATCTTCGGAGTTTGGTACCCACACAGCTCCTGGAACCAACCTCCTGTGGATACTAAGGATGGCTCTGTATAGCATTGGCAAAAAATATAAATAGCTGTTGTTTACTCAATGACTGAAAGTTAGAAAGATACTCAGTCCTATTTTTTTGTTGGCATAATGAACTCATGCTTGTTTTTATCCTCCTAGGGTTCATAAACAGAATACACTTTTTGCAAGGGGGTAATGACTAAAGATAAATTAATTTTCTAATTTTTTCATATGTCAATGGGAGTAGCCTCGTTGAAGCAATCTGACAGTGGTAGGGACTTTAGGGTCAATGTCTTAGTAAACTAGAGAGCTAAGAAGGGAGGCAGCAGACCTCGAATTATTTTGAATTTGCCCAGGGGACACCAATAGATTGACTGAAGGATTTTCATGGCCATGTCCCAACTATGAATCGAATGTTAATCTCATGTTTAAAGAATAGGTTGCTCAAATGATTTTCTGTTCCGGGGTTGAAGTATATATATCAGTAAAAGCAAAATTTAAAGCTCCCTGAACTGCTAGAAAATGATGGGAGTTTCATATAACTCAAGAATGTCTTGAAATTGTTGCTGTGCCTCCAGGGGGAGGGTGCACATACTGACCTGCTCTCCTGCAGACATCTGCTGCAGGTTTGAAACGAGCTGGCTCCTAGCAGTGACTGATGCTGTGATTGTTCCCCCACTCCTTCAGATGGTTCTTATAGTTATATGAGTGCCCAAAGACAGTGCAACCAAGGTGGTGGAATAAAGGAAAGGGCACTGAGAAATGCCCACTGTATTTAAGAGTCACAGCTCAGCACAGTGTGATGGAGGAAGCACCGACCTGACCTGCAGGAGGGAGAAGGTTCAAATCTTATTCTGTCCCAACTTCCTAGTGCAGCTGTCATCATGTTGCACCTCCTCAGCCCACCAGTGCAAAGGGCTCAAATGCCTGCATTCAGATGTCACCTCCCTGGAGCCCAGGCTGCTGGTGGGGTCTTGCTGTGCTACCAGGAAAGACAGAACATACAGTTACCCTTATGGACCCAGTCAGACTCATTGTGGCCACACGGGAGAACAAATCATTAAATTCTATACTAAGAAAATCCATTCCTTCCGAAACCCAGGAAGCATGCACTCTGGTTGAATAAAGCCATTAGACGGGTCAGTTCATTGTTTTAACCAAGCAGGTAATTCTCTCATCCTGAAAGAACGATCACTTGGGTTTATGTTCTATTTCACCCAATGTGTGGGGTTTATATGCTAGAGTGTTAATTAAATTTTTATTACTTGATATAAATCGATGTCTCTAAGTGCCTTCTACAAAGGTAACATAGCTTTAAAAAGAATGGCTCCTTATCAACCTCAAAGCTGAGCTGCTGGCATCTAGAGGCATCCTGACAATGGGTAGGTCAAAATTGCCTTTTCAGAGGATTAGATGAGTCACATCCTAATATTTGATTGACAGGTTCTCCTCTGGGAAGCAAGGCAGTGAGCGTGAGGATGGATTAATAGGGCTGGGTTTATGAATGTCTTTCCTAGCTGAAATGGCTCCCTCTTTCCAAGGGCACAAATGGCAAGAAATGCTGCTGTGGACTGGCCAGCTCCAGTCTGACAAAGTCCCTGTCAGGAACCGTACCACTGTCTCCACTCTCCTTTTGGGGTGAGACCACTGTCTCCATCCCATGGACTCCTGGACCTCCTTCTCCATTTGATGCATGTGGTTTCCTAATCTTGGAACAGGTTGAATACGCTATGTGGCCCAAGTTTCCATACTGAGCTGCATTTGAAACATCTCGGAAGCGAAGGCTGTGCTTATGCCAGCAGAGAGGATATATTCATGCTGAGGGTTAAAAAAAGAGATGCCCCAAGCCTCTATATTTATAAAAGGAAATGTTTTGAGGCATGCAAAGATTTGGGACTAGGTCATCAGAAACTAAAGCAGTGGTTTAACTACTCGATTCATCTTTTCCTCATTCATTTTTTATGAAAAGCCAGGGCATTGATCTTCAAAGTACGGAGTCTGTGTTCCTTCTTAATGTGTAGCTGTAGTACTTTACCCAGTCCGGGACCCCATCACTGGCTTCCCTCAGGGACCTAATGACAACTTGGAAGACAAAAACCCTACCGTGTTCATAATTTGTAGGGGCTTTCACCAATATCTTCCTGGCATGGAGGTCTCTTTTCTGACTGCTAAGCGGAATCCTGGGCCTCTCTCAGGCATGGTTCCCTCTCGGTTTCAGGCCCCTTCTGTCATATCATAAAAAGGAAGTCTGTCGGTTGGAGCTGGTGCCTGTGATTGCAATTTGTCACACATTTGTCTGGGAACTCCCCCACTGTCTGTTCCTGGTCAGTTCCTGACATCTCAGGGCATTCACACTGACTTCTTTACAACTGACTGTACCAATGCCATATCAGACAGATAATACGAATGATATAGATTCCATGCCTATTCAGTGGAAAGCCAAGCTTTCTGACAAAGGAACTTGGTGCCAGTGTCCCTACTTAGTCCTGGAGCATATCTAGTTCCACATTCTTGGTTCTAGGTGAGGCCTCCCTGGGCCTCATGGGACCACATTCAGTATTGTTGTTCTGCTGTGGCTCGGTAGCTAGTGAGTTCTCTGTAGCCAGTGCCCTCCTGGGGTGACAGGGCCACAGTGCTATTGTGCAAAGATGTTTGGTCTCTTGAGGGTGCAGTCGGACATGACACTTCCTTACTCCTTGCAAACAGACTGTGTCCACTTCTAGGAAAAGAAATGAGGCTGGACAAAATTCAAAGACCCAGTCCAAAAATGAGCATCTGAGATGAAAACGTATTTCTCAGAAGAAATAAAAATGGCAAATAAATACATGAAAAAATGCTCAACATCATTGGTCATTCAAGAAATGCAAATTAAAACAAGACTGAAATTCCATCGCACCCCAGAAAGAATGGCTATCATCAAGAAATCAACCAACAACAAATGCAGGAGGGGCTATGGGGAAAAAGGAACCCTTTTTCACTGCTGGTGGGAGTGCAGACTGGTGAGACCACTGTGGAAATCAGTGTGGACTTTCCTCAGAAAAGTAGGATTGGAGTCCCACTTAACCCAGCTATTCCCTTTCTGGGTATTTTTCCAGAAAAACTGAAAACATTATACTACAGTGATACATGTACACCCATGTTTATAGCAGCACATCACAGCAAAATCTTGAAAACAACCCAAATGAGGAATGGATAAAAAAGATGTGATATTTTTATGCAATGGAGTATTACTCAGCTATATAAAAGATAAACTTGAGGCTTTTATAGGTAAATGGATGCTACTAGAGACCATACTCATAAGTGAAATAAGTCAAACCCACATATGTAAACATCATATTGTCTCCCTAGTGCAAGAACCTGAAAAAGTAAATAAAATCTAAATGGTACAGTGGATATTGTGAAAGGGAAAGAAACTGCTCAGAGGGAAGGAACAACTGGGATGAGGGAAAGGAGAAAAGAAAGAAGGGAAAATTATATATGTATATATGAGGACAGCTGGGATAATTATATTACTGATGTTTATTGAAAAGAACAGTAAATGCTTAAATTATTTTGACTAATTTTGCATGCTTATATCTGGTAATCTGAATAACTAATTTGAAGACAACAATACGCAATATAACAACCATTGTTGAATTCCTACCATCTTGTTTAGAGAAGCTCTGTATAATTTCTATTGGTTTTGGAATTATTTTTTATTCTCTTTAATAGTTTGATCAATCTCACATTGTTACATCTGGTAATCTGAGTGACTTCGTTGAAGATATATGTACTATAACAACAGTTGTTAATTTCTGATCATCTTGTTTTGAAACTCTGTATTGTTTTTATTGTTTTGTGTTTATCTTTGTTGTTATTTTGGTAGTTTTTCTCTTTAAAATAACAAAATATGAAGAAAATGAAATGAAAGTGGATGCAGTGGGGGTCAGTCTGGACTGAGGCAGCAATAATCTTTCAGTTGATTCTCTCGGTCCCTCTCTTCCCCCACTGCAGTGAGCTTAGAAGACTCCTGGGGGTTTGTGAACCTGTAACATGAGGTCAAAGCATCCTGGATCACTAAAATCTTAAAGAGCTGCCCCTATTCATATAGGACTGAGCAGGAAATGGACTTTTTTAGTGTTAAACCGTTGGGATGCAGTGGTTTATAGCTTGTCCTATCCTGACAGCTGGGATAAATAGTGCATTGGCAGGGGGTGGTGTGTGTGTGTGTGTGTGTGCGTGCATGCATGCATGCGCATACACGTGCGCATTTGCGTGTGAGTATGTGATAGCCATGGAACCATGATAGCAAGTTCCTAAAGAATATCCTGTGGTTAAAGATGGTGACCTCTGAGAGGAAGAGCTTCGTTTCTAGAAAAAGTCAAGGGAACCCAGCTCATGTAGTGGGTAAAGGGGAGAGCCACAGAGTAAAGCTGAAAGCAGGACATGCATAGCAAATGCAGATTTGGCTCACAAGAAATGAAACAATCCCTCTGTTTCAAAATCCCATTACATCCAATCATTACATCCAATTTGAGCAACCACTTGCCAAGGATGAATGCAAAGATTGATGCTCCCATCACCAGGGACCTTGTTATTATAGTGCACTCAGGTTGATTTCAAACTGCCAGCTGCATTGCCTGAGGTCTCTCTTGACCAGAAGTCTACCCAGCCCACCAGAAATGTTAGGATACCTTCTTCTCAGGTGTAGCACCTATCAGCCAATAAGTGAAAGAAGCTGATTCATGGACATGTCCTGCTTCCTGTGGTATGTGCTGAGCGTACACTGATACTCGGAGTTCCTCTGCAAGGCCAAGCTGCAGTCACTTAGAGTGGTACCCTATTTGATAAAACTTATTACTGGCTGTCTTTCCTGAGTGGTAGGCTTCCAGATTTCCCTGCTGAGCAATGAGGGGAGGTCACTTTTCAAAAAAACTTACACTCAGATGCTTATTTCAAACTGTGCTTGAGGGAACCCAAACTAGCACTTGTTTTAAAGGATGACTTACCATGACAGCAGATGTAAAAAGAAATAAAGAAAAGGCATCTGGCACATTCTTGCAATGAAAATGGGTGATAATTGGGTAAATATTGGCTTCTACTGGCATTGCAGTCCACAGTTTGTGAGCTCTTTTCAAATATAATTCAAACAACCAACGTGCTAGGCAGCCTTTGTTCCAATTTTACAGAAGAACGATGAGAAGTTCCAAGCAGTGACTCAGCCAAAGCTAAAAGGTAGAACAGGAGTTTTCAGCCTGGGAAGCTTGGGGCTGAGCCAAAGGGGCCCAGGAGGAGAAGGCAGCTGGACTCCTAAGCACTGGGGCCCCTCCTCAGAGGGGAGAGCTCAGCTACTTGGCTCCACTCGGCCTCAGGGGCAGTGCTCTGGTGAAGGCTGGGGGGCCGTGAAAGTTGAACCTTATGAATGGAGGAAGAAAGTTGAACCTTATGAATGGAGGAAGAAAGTTGAACCTTATGAATGGAGGAAGAAAGTTGAACCTTATGAATGGAGGAAGAAACACGGCTAAAGGCGGGTTTGGTAGAGTGGGGGAGCACTGCTATATCATGCGATGACGGTGTGCTAAAGCCCGAGGAAAGACAGCAGCATCCCTGTCTTGTCTTTCCACCAGGTCTGTCTATGTCCTATGCAAATCCCTAAGTGTTTCTGGCCAGCCCACATCCCCGCATGCTACTCAGACTTCTCAGCCCCTTCTGATGATGAGTTAAGGTCAGCTGAATTGAAACTCTCGAGCTGCCAAGAGAATTAGAAACTAGAGATGCTTTAGGTGAGGCCCGAGGCTGGCAGCTTAATGGGGCTGTGAAACAGTTGGGCAGTGGGGTTGGGCCGCCTTAGCTTTCAGGGCCAGTGAAGGAGCCAGTGATACACAGAAGGAAAGCTCCAGCATTGATGGGAAATAGCAAGCTGAGCATGAGCAAACCCAGCAGGATTTCCTGACAGGAGTCTGTAGCTCTGAGTGTACTTGAAGTCAGTTTTGTCTAGAGGAGAGCAGGATGAAAGTCCTTTACAAGGCAGGTTCTAGTCAGGAACACGGGCCAACACTAGGCATTTCACAAATGCAACACAGGAGAGAGGGAGGAATACACAGAGGGAGCTGGATGCACAGGGTTTACTGAGCTAAAAAGGGGAAAAAGGGAACAGTAGGTCAGAGAGGAAGGAGTATCTGCCCTGGACTGTGGGGACAAAGTGCGAGGTTGGGGCGATCCCAAGATAGCAGCCACCAGAGGGCTCCGCGCAGAGCTGATGCTCCCCAGGGGCTTGAGGAGCTGTCTTCTGCCCAGGCAGTGCTGATGGCTTAGACACTCAGGGGACTTTCAGGACACCCCAGGCCTCTAAGAAGCGAGCCTGGCCTTCCTGTTGTGGGCATCTTGGTGCGTCACAAGAAAGTTGACTTGTAAGTGTCAACAGGAGCTGGGGCCGGAACTAATTTCTGCTGTTGGAACTGAGGCCATTTGTGGTGCAACAGTGGCAGGAGAAGCCAAGCACAGGTATTGAGGACCTCTCTGTTCCCCAACTCTGTCTCCCAGTCTCCGTCTGGGACCCCTATGGGCAGGAGCCTCTGACCAACAAGAAATACAGTTCAAAGTGTTCCTACCTAGAGTCAGAGACTGAGGACAGAGGGAGGATGTGAAAGTGAGAAGCAGTCTGTTAGGGTTGCTACAAGACCCCAAACAACAGTGTGGCTCTGGAACTACAGTCCTTTAGTTCTCACAGTTTTGGAGGCTGGGCAGTCTGAGTCAAACTCTGGCAGACAGTGTGTCTAGTGAGAGGTGCTTGCTTGTTCACAGATGGCATCTTCTTGTGTGTCTTCATGGGGTACAGGGAGCAAGGAGCTCTCTGGGCCACTATTAGGAGGGCACTGATCTATCCCATTCCTGAGAACTTCACCCTCCTGGCCTAGGACCCTCCCAAGGCTCCCATCTCCTACTATCCTCCTTTTGGGACTAAGTTTTAACAGCAGAGTATGGAGAGGGCCATAATACTCACACTATAGCAGAAGTCAGACCTTAGTGATAGGCACAGGCCCAGTCAGTTCAACTGTGGAACAGCACACCTGATTCGTCACTGCAAAGGGCAGTCCATGCAGCTCAAGGTCAAAACCCATGGAAACCAGCATCTCTGTGTGAAGCTTACAAAGCAGCCCTGCGGATTCAGAAATGACGGTAATGGAGATCCACGTCCTCCACTCTGCTCCCCACAGTGTGAAGCTGCGCATGGAATCCAGGGCCTTAAACTCTCACCCCCCTCTGTGCAGGGTGACCCTAACCCTTCCCTGGCCGGCAGGAGAAAGTGAGTGAGTCCTCTATGAAGCACTCGGCAGAGTGCTGGCCCCTTGTAGACACTCACCCACCTGATGTCAGGCTTGGTGAGGAGCTTGGCCAGGAGTCCTCATCCTTGTTGACCCAAAATGCACCTGCTGAGTTGGTTCCTTGGCTGTCTTTCTCAGGCAGGGGTTTCCCTCTCCAAGTGATGCAGGGAAGTACAAAATGGCCTGGGACAGGGCTGTTCAGTTGGGGGCATCAAATGCCCTCACCAGTGACCTAACATGGCTCCCCAAACAGTAACAGGGAGTTGCAGGGTCTCTGTGGAGTGGAAGCAATACCCCTCTTCCTTGATACCTTGGCTTTCATCTGCTTCTAAACTAATTAGCTGTAAGGAGGAAAATGCCCCTAAGGTATTACACTGTAATTCTAATTTTTAATGCATCATTTGAAAGCCCGGCTGGCAACATTTTCAGCCTGGTGAGAGTACTGAAGGGCAGTAATGTCTTTCCGAGGGATTCAGATGCAGCCTTGCTTCTTTTCGTTGGAGGGAGCCCTTGGTTCCTGGGGACCTGCTGGCACACAGCTGGTGCACACAGGTGCTGGTGCAAGCAAAATTAGCAAGAGCTTGGATGAGCTTGAACTCTCCAGAGATGAGCTTCACCAGGTGGCTGCAGTGCGTATCCAAACTGCCTCTCTCTCTCTCTCCCTCTCCCCTTCCTTCTTCCCCCCCCTTTCCTTCTTCTCCCTCTGTTTTCCTTTCCACCCTAGTTTTTAAATGGTTGCTTTGTGAGAAAATTCCTTGACTGAGCCACCTACATCTCCTTTTATCTTAGACTAGCAATGTCCCTCAAATTTCCCAGAGGAACATTAGTTCCACACAATTCTCAGTAAAGTTATGCAGAAAAGATGGTTCTGTGATTGAATAAATTTGGGTTGAACCCAGGGAAGCAGATTTCTGTTAGGTACTCTCCAGGCCCCTTGTAGGCTAATGCACGCCGTGGACCACCAGGGGGAGCTACTGTCTGCAGAATTTCCTGCCTGGGTGCCTGTGACGCCAACCTTTATACTTTTTTTTTGTTTCCACGTAGCATTTCTCAGACCCAATTCCAAGAGCACCCATTTGGCACCATATCTCAGTGTTCGCTCTTCCTCTTCTGTGATTAGTGCATGGTGGGCTGGAGCAGCAAGGTTTGGGGCTGGTGACCTTGCTCTTTATCTGGTAGGACTCAACTCTGCTCACCGAAACTGGGAGGGGAGGGACCCACATTCCAGGTACTGATTTACCAGTACCTATGGAGGCTCCAAGGAAAAACACCTCGCGGTGGCGGTGGTAGTGGTGAGCCTGCTCCCCATTTTGGTGCTGGTAGCAGACGCCGTGTATTTTAGCGTATGGGTAGCCCTCCATGTAGAGTGCGGTGGGCTGAGAAGGTGCGGTGTGGAGTGAAGCGGAACTCTAAATGCTCATGAAAAGGTGCGCATCTTGGAGCTCAGTGACCGTCGCTAGCCTGATTTTCAAGAGATGTAGGTGTTGGCAGCTAACTAGCAGTTTAAATATGTTCTGTTCTCTACAGCTTTTGAGAACTTTAGGAGGCTGTCTACCCAGAGTGGGTTTCCTGTAAGGGCCAGTCCTCATGGGTTCCTCCACATACGGCCACAGAACACGGCCCAGCTGCTATGCACACGGCAGCACGTGCGCAAACCTGGGCCGGCGTCAGGCAATCTTCCCGTTAGAAAATGCCAGCATTTGACTACATCACCCTCCTAGGACTCGGGAAACGGGTGATGGCAGGAGCCTTTGAAATGCTGGTATTTGGGGGTAATATAAAGCTCTCGGTTAGCTCTTTACAGATTTTCCCCTGCTGTATTAAACTGGCTATTTTCAATTTCATGCTCTCTTTTTGTAAGCCTAGGGGAGAGTTAATTCCTCCAAGGACAAGGACAGAAAATGCACAAATGGAACAAGAAAGACTGATTTGTTTTACACAAGTGATTAGAATCGCGGGTCCACGGACAGGCTGGGGGTAGTGAGCACAGCACCCAGAGAGTCGTGTCTGAGAAAGAAAAGAACGCAACGGTATCACTCACAGGTCAACAGGAAATCGTCAACTGCAGGCCCAGAGGTGATAAGCCTGCCTCTCCGGAGGCTCTCAGGCTGCCGCTCAGGCACAGATCCACCACAGCAGAGGACAGCACTGCGCCCCAGAGCACCCGCCAGTGTGGCGCGGACGTCTGCGAGGCACGGGGCGGGCACAAGGCAATGCTGATTCGTGAGGCAAAGATGGATGAGAGGCGTTGTGGAAACTGGGCTGCCCTGTGGTTAGACTTCTTAGACTTCTTGGGTTCAAATGGGGGCTCGGTCACTTACCAGCTACATAAGGCACAGTCTTGCTGCATCTATCCAGGGCACTCTCTTAGTGGAGCTGTTATGAAAATTAGAAATAACGTGTGCCCACGTTCTCTGTGTTCAGCACATGGGTGACTGAGAGACAGAAATAACTGTGAAGATGGTGGCAGTGTTTCTATCAAGCTATTGATTCTTGGCTGTCAATGAATGGTACCCAGAGAGCTGATTTCAAAAGAGAATTCATTTCTTCCTGAGGAGAAGGAAGATGAGCTGAGGTCACTTGTGTTTCCCAAGGAAGAGCTTCATGGTACAGGCTAGGATATGAAATCTTCCTTTTCATTGCAGAATATAAATATGCTCACTGAAGGTCAGAAAGTGGGTGGATGAAATCAAATCGCTTAAAGGTAGCATAAAAGAAGGTACAGTATAAAACCAGATTAAAAAAGGACCATTTCATATCGAGTGAATTCATGTAGCATTGTCACCTATCATTTTTTTGGCTGCCTCTCGGGGTTTGTTGGAGCCTAAGATATGGGTGAGCCGGAGGACTGGCTTTAAGGAGGCTGCAAGGAAAGCGGCTCACTGTCTCATCTTGCTGAGATACCCAAGCACATAAGCAAGCCTTGCTAAACTGAATAGAATTCCCGGGACAAGCGCTCAGCAGCCCGGCTGTTGGCAGTCACAGATTAAAACAGAGGAGGGAGAGGAAGCATGACTTAGGGCAGTTGGTCCCTGCATTCAGGCTGATGACGTGTGGCCGGGGCGTCTATGATTCTTTTAATGAAATAAAGACATCTCCTAGGTTGATGACCCTCAGAATGGGCTGAGGGCTACTGTCAAGTACCTGTGACCTTTCCAAGGGCATCCTGGAGGTCAGAGCTAGTTTTGTAGTAATCCTCAGATGTTGGTTGCCCTTCCCACTGCCATTTGCTCATGAATGAAAGAGGAAGTTTCAGCAGCTCCATGACAGACGACGGCATTATTTCATGCACCGTGTGTAACTTTGTGTTTTAAGAACTTTTATTGTATTTTCTAATTTCACTAATCATGTCAGAAAGAAAGCTCACACAAACAAAAGCTCTTTAGCAGCTCTCACAAATTTTAATGGGGAAAGAGGTCCCGAGATCATAATGTTTGGGAACTGCTGTCCTTGGTGAACCATGTGCGTTCTCCTGAGGGGTGGGTCCACCATGGAAATTCTCTAAAAGCAGGTTCTTTCTCTAGGCTTTGCCAGTGCAAGGACTAATACCACAGAGACAACGAGCCACTGCAGTCGGTAATTACACCTGCTCATTCTTTTGTTTATCCCAGTGGAGGTTTTGGCTTGTTAAGCACTTGGGCACTGGTACCTGACCGTCTCCACACCAATGTCCTGGCTCCGTCTCCTTGTGCCTCTGTGACTTTGGGCAAGTAAACGAATCTCCCTGTGCCTCCTTTGAAAATGGAGTTCAAAATCCCATCATCATGAGATAATGCATGTACATGGTGTACCATGCTAGATAATCTCCATGGTCTCTCCTCCCAACCCACCTCCCTGCATCCGTCATCGGTTCTTATCTTCTCTGGGTCCTGGGAAGGTGAAGGCAGAGCTGTCCTCTGAGGGGTCCATCATTTAGATTTCTGTTTATGTCTTTTAGTCTTTAAGGTATTTGAGTTCATCATTCACTTTCTATTTTTGGTGGTCATATTTATTTTTTAAATCAAAAGAAAGATTTCATATCCTGGCTTCTAACTTGAAGCTCTTCCATGAGAAATGTGGGGTGGGCGACCTCATCTCCCTTCACCTCAGTTGGAAATGAACTCTCTTTGGAAGTCATTTCTGCCAACTTGCTTTGGGTACTGCTCACCCCTGACTGCGAATCAGTGCGGGGGAGAGCCACATCTCCACTTCACAATCACGTCTATTTTTAGTCATTCAGCTGCTGGCTTCCTGTTGAGTTTGGCCAGTGAGTGGCACCAGCAAGAGATGTTATGTGGGAGAATGGGGAAAAAGGGGTTATTTCTTCCCTGTTTCCGGTGCTGAGTCCTTCCGCATGGCCGCAGGTCTCACAGAGCCCTGATAGCACCTTCTCCTCTGCTTCGCTGCGGTCCGAGTGTGCTGCCGGCTGTGTAGTCTCCCTCACCTCCTCCCTGGTTACCCTCCCTCTGCATGTATGGCTGAGTGCGTCCGAAAATACTCTGTGTGTTGGGCTCTTCAAGGTTCCCACCAGAGTATCTGCACCATGCTACCCACTGACCTCCTGACCGACACATTGGCGATGAGCGCATTCTGAAGCAGCCTTAGTGACCCCCATGTCTGTCAGTTCTTCCTGCAAGTGCTGCCATGACTTCTGAGAGTTTCCTCTGGACACAGGCAGGGCAGCATTTGCTCCTAAGGAGCTGGGGGAGAAGGGTGAAGGGACTGGGCATTTTTGGAACCAAGAGCGAAACAGAAGCCTCAAACCTTATATGCTAAGGGCTAACTCGCCAGGTGCTGGAATAAGTTCTCCTGGGGTTCAGAGTGGGTACTGGTGCTGAGGAGAGGGATCCAGAACCAAGTGAGGTGGCACACGCATAGAGCCCGCGTCCTCCGGGGACCGAGGCAGGAACATCCCAAGATTAAGGCCAGTTCGGGAGACTTGGTGAGACCCTGTCTCAAAATCAAAAGTGAAAAGGGCCGGGATGTGATTCAGTGGTACAGTTTGCCTGGCATGTGTGAGGACGTGGGGTTGATAGCCTGTACCAAAAAAAGAAAGAAAAAGAAAGAAAGGAAGAATGAAAAGACCTTGAGACCATAACATTAAGTGGAATAAATCGGACTCGCAAGGTTAAATATTTTAACCTTGTTTTCCCTTACATGAGAAATTCAGAATATAAATGAAGAAGAAAATAATAGTAGGAAGGAGGGAGATGGGATCTTTTGCAAAAGAGAAGAGGACAAAGAGTTGGAGGGAGAGAGCAAGGGAGGGGAAAGGGAAGGGACGTGAGAGGAATTAAGATGTGTTATGCACGTGCACGACTCCTGACCTCTGCATCTGCTGCCCGAGGAGGGAGGAAGTGGCGGCAGGTGGAGGTGGTGGGGCAGCCTAGGGAGGAGCTGAGGCACGGGCAGGGTGCGTGCGTGGTTCTGAGACACCTCCGAGTCTGTACAAACACTGCCTTGAGCTTCGTTCATATGATCCTTTAAGGGGAGACAGTTTCATTTGCAAAGAGGAGACTGATAGAAGAAAGGTCGAATAATACTGAGACTCTGAGAATAATATTTTCTGAGTACTGCATTGTGCAGGGTCTATTCAGTATCTTATTGAATAGTATTAACAACTTTCCCTGAATTAACCTTGGATTCAGCTGAAGTAACAAAAGACAAGGTTCAGTGTGGATTAAATCCATAGAGTGTATTTTTTTCTCACACGACAGGAAATCTGTAGGCAGTGTCCTGCTGGCCTTGATTCAGTGGCTCAGATGCATCAGGACATGCAAAGACGTGCTTGCCTTGGCCTTCGCCTCAAGGCCGGGCCACCGCCATTGCGCCATTGCGGAGGCAGCTGTAGAGGAAGAGACAATGCCAGATGTGTCTTTTGTGCTTTTCTTTTTGCATCAGTAAAAGAAAATATTACTAATCTGACAGAAGAGAAGATAGAAGAGAAGACTGAAGCCTAGAGAAGCTTAGTCATTTTCCAAACACTGAGAAGCAACTTGAGTACTCCCTAAGGCCTCACCTCTCCTTTCTGCCCTGCAGCAGCAAATCCTGTTGGTGGGTACCCTAGTCCATCCGAAGCCTCTGCGTTTTTGTGGAATCAAGTATCAAGGTAGGTTAGTGGTTGGAGGGGATCCCCACACTGGGGTGGTGGGGGGTCCATTTGCTTTCTGGGTTTGAGTGCTGAGACTAGAATCGCCCTTCTTGATGGGGATAAGCAATACTAACAATATTCAGGGAAAGGGTGCAGTATTTCATTTGATTGGAAAATGGACAGCCTTCTTCTTCTGAGGGTCCTACCTGACTCTCCTTGGTGATACCTGCGTGTTCCCTTTCTGTCTCGATCCAGTTTTCTCTTATCTTTTCCATGGTGCCCAGAAGTCCAGGGAGAGCATTTCCGTCCGGCTTGCAGCTGCCATCCGCCGCCCCTGCTCTGCTCCTGGCCTTCATCCTGCATGGGACGGGCACTGCCCAGCCTGGCACGGTAAGGGACAGCACATGTCAGTAAGACTTGGAGTCCTGTTGTTTTTTTCCTTCCCCTGGAAAATTACCAGGTAATTATTATTTTTGCAGAGATTTAATTTAAACGGAAGCAGAGACCTTGAAACAAGTTGCAAATTAGAATTAAGTGTGGAAAATTAGAAACACAAAGGCCAAACTTTCTGCTCTTTTGAGTTTCTTTCTTTTGGGAGTAGGTGAAAGGCTCAGGCAGATTCAGGCAGTGTCGGACTGGAGCCAAAGCCTGCTTGCTCCGTTAGCACTTTTGTGTTGATAATGTTTGGCTTCTGATGTGGTTTCCGGAAGAGCACTGGGGTTGTGGTGAACAGGTCACGTGGGTGGGTGCATTTGGTGTGTGCGAGCCCGGGAGCGGTGGAAGGCGGAGCCAGGTGTGTATCCTTGGCCTTTAGGGTTCCAGCGGACCTAGGGCTGATTCTGGCATTTGTAATGACATCTGAGCATGTCACAGTTTAGCTCAAAGCTCCTCCAGGTCCTCACCCACCCTGAGATTCCCCCCACGGCTCAGGGCCACCAGCCCACGCTCTCCCTGCTTGCCCCAGCATCCTTCCGACATTCAGGTTCATCTGGCTGGGACTCACTCCCACCCTGGCTGTTCGGGGCTCTGCCAGAGTTCTCAGAGCTACGGGGCTTCCTTGGGCTGCTGTCACACTTCCATGATGAGTTCCTCTGCAGTGCAGACACTAGCATTTTGTCTTTCTTTCTCTTTATGGATTTGTGAGCTCTGTGAGTGCAAAGGGAACATTTCATTCATTGCTGGAGCCCCAGTCCACCGCACAGTTCCAGGCCCACACGGCACACCATCATGCAGCCCTGAAGTCCTCTGAACAGAGAGCAGAGGTAAGCAGCTTGCTGGTGGAGGAAGACCAGCCGGATCCTCTCTGTGCCCACAGCCCCTGGGAGCCACTTGCGGTTGCTATGGATCTCTGGCTCCCCTGTATTCCTTTCTTGTGATTGTTCTCATTTAATATTTGCGTCTAGACAGAACTGTTCCTGCTGGAGGGCTTTAATAGCCCACTTGACATTTTCCATTTTTTGGATGATTGTTCCTATTAAATTGTTGTAATGAAACAAATGAACATAGCTTGTTTTTTTTTTTCCTTCTTCAAAATCTGTTTTCAAATGGACTGTGTACCAAGCTTGCAGAGGCAGTAGATATTCCCTGGGTGACTGAGCGGGTACCTTGAAACAAACAGCATCACTGTGGCTGTTAGAGGCTTCCCCTGGCAGATCTACTCCTGCTGTTTCCTGTTAGAGATTAGGAACTGAGACCACTGACCACTGCCCTTCTGCTGTGGGTAGAGTTGCAGTATGAGTAGGAGCACCTGCATCTCCAAATTTGCTTGCTTCCCAGTTACCAGTGCAACTGTCTGGTACTTATGGCTGTCCTAAACTGCCCAAGTACTGGAATAAGGTATCTTACTGCATGGTAGTGGTGACTACAGTAAGTCCTGGACTTAGGAACATTTAAGTTGCGAACTCTCACAGGTACCAACAGACCTTGCATCACAAACATTTGTGGGTGCAAACAAATCGTGCAAGTAGCTCAGCTGTCTCCCGGACATTGTCCCCATTGTGCTGCTGTGTGCTTACTGCACTGAAAAGTTAACTGAAAAGTTAAAATAGTTTCTAGACAGGCTTTTCTTCTGTGTTTGGTTTTTTAATGTTTTACAGTATTTGTGTCAAAGGTAAGTAAGACTCACTTTGTTGTACATACTAATATAATTAATGATACACATTTGAACATAGAAGAGAGAGTGAATGTTCTTGCTCTAAAGAAGTGACTGTTTTTGCAAATTGCTCTAATTTGATCAGCATAAATATGTTTGTAAATATGTATGGAAGCACTGCAGTATACTCCATAAATATGTACAGTTATGTATCAGTTAAAGTGAAATAAAACAAATAATTTTAGCCCTATCTTCAGCACCTGAAACAATGGCATCTTTAACTTTCATTTCATTTTATTTTGTAGTTTTGGAATTGAACCTGGGGCCTCCTCACTGAGGTCCATCCTGAGCTCTTTTTATTTCTTATTTGAGACAGGGTCGTGCTCAGTCACTAAGCTGCCCAGGCGAGGCTTGAACTTGTCATCCTCCTGGCTCAGTCTTCCAGACTGCTGGAATTATAGGCACATCTCACCACACTTTGCTATACTTTAGTTCTTTTACAAATTGGTTTTTCTCTTTGTGTATATATTTAACACATTTTAATAAATAGGAAAACTTAAAAAGTATGATGCGTGAAGGATGCAATAAAGAATCATCCATAACTCATAGCCCAGAGTTAAGAAGCATTGGTAATTTGGTATGTAGTCTTTCAAAATGCCTTTCTCATTAAATAAAAAATGGGATCATACTATACATGCCTTTCTTGGCAATTTGCTTTTTGTCACTAACTAATATATTATGAGCATCTTTTAGAACTGAGAGGTACCCACAGCTTCAGTCTCAATGACTGGCTATTAGCCCATTGTGTGCACCTGTCACAATTTATTTCTTCAGCTCTTTTCTTGTTGTGGGGCTGGGAGTGATGAATTCTGCTTCCTACATATGGAATCATCCTGAGTTGTTTGTGTTATTCTTGTCTAAAACAAAGTATCTATCCATTTTGGCGTTTTAGGATTTTAGCAAATTATTTCTAGCTTTCATTTTGAAGAATGCTATCAGTTTACCCTCTGAGGTCTTATTGTACTGATTTTCTTCTAGGTTTTTGAATTAGTTTATTTTTTTTTAATTAAAAAAATTTGTCCCATGTTTGATTAATCTCATTAGGTAAATGGATTATCTTTTAGCCAATATCACAAGATTTGTTAGGGCAAGAAACTTGGGTGTTTTCTTCAGCTTATAAAATTGCATGAAGCTCAAAGGCAGAGCCTAATTCAGGTGATTGAATGCATAAACATATGAGTGAAGGGATGTTAAACTCAGGGTATCCATCCTCTTTGTTTCATCTATTTTCAATGTAAAATTTACACGGTTTTTCAATGTTTTAAATTAACTGGCTAATGTTGCCTTTTATGTTAAAACATTACATATTCAATTTATCCTGTATCTTACTTTTAAAACTTAATCTGGTTATATTTTAATACATTTTTATAGTGTCATTATGGATTCATTTCTATTCACTAGCTTTATCTCTTCTGTTACTTAACCATTAGCTATTGATGTGAAGTTGTGATACTGCCAATTATCTTTGCTATGAAAGGAAATTTGGGGAATACGTATAGGCATGAGATTTCTAAATTATTGCAGAAATTTTACGATACTTTAAGATCTTTGTAGTGATACTTATGGGTCAAAGTCCTGAATATTTGGTTGTTAAATCTTGAAAATGTTTTTTTCCAAGAGGCTAGTACAAAATTTGACAGCCATCAGTAACCCCTGAATGTAATTGTTTCCCTGAAGTTTTGCTAATTTGAGATGCTGCCCATCTCTGCCTCTGTCTCTGGCCTACTCATCCTGGGAGCTCACTGCAGTGTCCCAAGCTCTTTGGAAGCTTTTCCAAATTTCTTGGATGGAAAGAAACTATGAGTGAGAGATGATGAATTCAGATGATGCACTTAATAATTTACTTGGCTTATTCTTCTATTTTGTAAAAAGCTAAGATTGAGTCTTTTTTAAACTCAAAGAAATACACAGAAGAAAATAAGCCCCCAATGGCCCATTTATTATTGAATACATTTCATGGGTTGGAAAAGTCAAACCTCGTAGAGTGGAAGAAAATGGAAGTGAAAGCCTCATTTCCTGTTTTTTTTTCTTCTCCCTGGAGGTGACGACTTCCAGAAGTGTCTTTGATTCTTTCCAGGACAATTTTATATGTACTTACCAGCAAATTTACTATATTACTAAACTTCATAGAATCCAAAGTGCTTTAGTGCCGGCCCTTTCTTGGTCTTAAAGGAAAGCATCAGCCGTCATTCTGCACACAAATTGTGCAGCTGCTGATCTGGCCAGAGTGGAGAGGAAGGTCCTGAGTTATAAGAAGTATCATTTTTAATTTTAATAGAAACCTCTCAAAAGCATCTTTGAGTAAGTGAAACAGAGTGTACTTATGTCCCTATTTTGATGTACATAAGCTGCTTCCACTGTTCTGTGTCATGCAGGGAAGTTAAATTTTATTAGACCGCACAACCAGTCATGGGAATAGCTCGAATTTGAAACAAATGTGTCTGCTATGGAAGCACATGTTAGTAACCACTGTGATATCTGTCGGGAGACAGGTCACCTGGGAACGGCAGTAAAAATGTCAGGGAAACAGTGCCGAGTTTACTGCAAGAGACAACTCTGATAGTGTGGTCTGTTAAGCCATCTCTCTCCTGTGCAGGATGTTTTAGCCTAATGGCCTTCAGTTCTAGGGTTTATGGAAATATTATATTTGACATGATGAACTTGCAGAATCAGAATAGGGAAGCTTCCCCAGGACAAGTTGGAAATAGGTTAAGCAGTTGACAGATGGTCAGAAGAATGGATGCATAGTTACACATGAGAAGAAGATGTTTTAGTATTGTAGCCCTTCATCCTGGCAGATATCTGGTCTTCAGATGTGCCTTCCATGTCACTAGGAGATGGGTCATGGTGGTGGCAGAGGGCTAGAATGATCAGAGCCTGTATATATTCTAAGCCTACTGGATTTACCAATGGGTTGAGTATGGGAGGAGAGGGGGAGAGATGAGCCAAGGAAATCTCTAAGAGTTTGGCCTGAGCTGCTAGTTGAATGGAAAGGGAGAGAAATGGTCTGGAAAGAGATGGGGTGTGGTAAGAGTAGCAAGGTGCTGACATAGACACCTGAGAGACTCCCTGTGTTGGTAGCACCTGCAACCATAGGACTGGGTGAGATCACTGAGGAAACAAGTTAGCACTAGGGAAGAGAAGGTGGCTACACATGTGGGAGAGGCTGGAAATTACACATTGCTTTTCTCTCTTCTTTTGTTCTGAGAAGAAGAAAATAAATGGCCAAAAGTTCCTGCTTAACTGGGGCTAAGTGGTCACATGGAAAAAGCTCTTTTCCCATCCAAGAGGGTAAGGTGCCCTGTTATCTCCACAGCCCAGACAGGGACATTCAAAGGGTGATGTGTGACTCATGTGCTTGTCACCATCCTTCAACCATAGAAACCTCTATGCCTGCCACTTTGTCCTTTATTTCCTTGTTAACCTGCATTGGCAAAATATACAGGGTAAGGCCAAAATCAAAGAGCATAATATTTTTATTCTCTCAACAAAGATATTTGTCCCACAGATCTGCTTTTGGAGGAAGATAAAGGAGAAAATGTCAGTTTGCTCCCAGGTCTGTACCAAAACACACATGGTCCATTATCTCAGCCACACAAGAGGAGATGGGTCCATCAATCTCTCCACAAGTCCTGTGCTTCAGGAGTGTTTGGGTCTGTTTGGTTTTCCAGGAGCAGATTTGTAAGTGCCATGGTTTGGACGTTGAATGTCTCCCAAAGGCCATGTGATAAAGGCATCGTCCCCAGTATGGGGCTTTATGGGAAGTCAGTCCTCGGTTCTACTGAGGTGTGCATTTGAATGGATTGTGGAACCTTGGTCCTTTTTTCTTTCTCTTTTTGCTTCCTGTCCACAAGATAAGCAGTTTTCTCTGCCATATACTCCCTGCCATTGCCATCTGGTATCCCCCACCAGAAGCTCGAAGCAGAGCCTTCCAGATCTTACAAACTGGGTGCCAAAATAACCCTCTTCTCTTTGTAAGTTAATTATCTCAGGTGTTTCATTACAGTCACAAAAACCTGCCTAGCAGAGTAAGATCTTTTCACTAAGTGTTTTGTGCATTCACTGAGTATTTCTGATCATTCAAAGTAAAGGAACAAGAACGTTAAATCTATGGTATGCCCACTAGAAGCCAAATATTCCTAGGCAAAAGGTTGAGGTCAGACTAAGGTGGTACAGAGTGTTGTTAATGAACTAATTCTTGTACCCTTGAAGAAATGGCTCCAGAGACCATGTAGGTGTTTCTGTGTAGAAAACTTCATCTCATCCGGGGACCCTGAAATGCCAGGTAGATTCTCTATCTCTAGTGGTCTAAGTAGTTGGGGACCCAGTGCCCTCTGTAGGAGACAGAGACCCACAGAGTTCTTGAGCACCCTTAGGTATTATTTCTACCAAGTATCATTTCCCAGGCTCCTGAATTCACCAAGGCACAGAGGATGGCTCTTTGTTTTGACTGAAGTATAGGTTCACAAAGCAAGGGCAAATAAAGACTCTTAAAATTCCTGGAGGGCAAGCTGGGGTTAATTGCTGAGGTGGGCTGGTCTCTCTCATCTGCTCATCTCTCTTTGTAATGATTTCTGAATGCTTTTGAACTCTTTCCAAAAATGTTTGTTTAAACCCGTGCCACCAGAGAGTAATCTTCATTGTTTTAAAGTGGCACTGTCCAATATGTAACTATTAGCTACCACTCAAAATGTGGGCTAGTCAGAACTGAGATGTTTTATGAGTGTAAAATGCGTATCAGATTTCAAATGGTTAGTACAATTAAAAAAGGAAAACATCCCATTAACAGCTTTTTTATAAGTAGGCTAAGTTAGTGTTTAGGAGATATTAAAGAAAATATATTGAATATATTATTCTAGTTAATTTAACTTTTTTTTCTGTTACTTTAAAAAGTAGTATGGCTACTAGGAAATTAGTAATTGCCTCAGATGACTTGCATTATATTTCCCACTAGATAGGGCTTCTTCGATGAAACAGTTTTATTAGCGCCCACTGATGACTTGGTACAGAGACTGATGTTGGCAGAGTGAAAATGCAACCTGCCACTTCACGCTGTTCTTTGGCTCCATCACAAAGGGTCTAGTTAGGTCCCTACCATTTCTAAGGGCCGTGATACTCCAGGAGTGTCCTGCTACTCAGGTCTGCCTCTGCTCTCCTTCCTCAAGGTCTAGCCCTGTTGGGCAACTACTCAAAGTATCCCTGTGCAACTTCTCAGGCCTCTGCCTTTTCGTGAAAGGGGGCCTATGGTCTGAATGCTTACATTTCCCTAAAATCCGTATGTTGGGACCCTGTTCCCCCAGCGGGTGGTATGAGGAGGTGGGGCCTCTAGAAGGTGATGAGGAGATGAGAATGGAGCCCTAAGGAATGGGATTGGCGCCCATGTGAAAAAGGGTGCGGAGAGAAACCTCCCTTTCACGTGAGGAGGCAGTGAGAAAGGCATTGCCAGGAACTAGGAAATGGGCTCTCACTAGACATTAACTTGCTGGTAACTGGATTTTGGACTTCACAATCTCTAGAACTGTGAAAAACTTAAATATCTGTTGCTTTAAAGCCACCCATTGAACTATTTTGTTATGGCATTCCAAGGGAACTAGAGCAGTGGTGAAGCATCTTCTTCATGTTTTCCCAACAGCAGCAACATAGCAAAAATGACACCATCTGTGTAAGGTGCCAGGTTGTGATATCTCACACTTGACTCTCCGTGTGTAAGGCCATTCTGATTTCTTGATGTTGTTCAGGTGGTTTAGTCCTTGAGTCTTCTTTTACAATCAAAGGAGACAGAATCTTTCTTCTCTGGTTCTCCAGAAGAGCAGAAAGGGGTCAAATCTTTCCTAGGTAGTGGGCTAAAGCTAATATCTATGGGAGTGTGGAAGGGAAGCAACATTTCTGGGCATCTCTGTTTATCAGGAGCTGACTAGTTCTTTAGATTCATGATTCAGTAGACCTCACAACAGTCCCATGAGCAGGTGTCAGCATTCTTGTTTAACAGACAAGGAAACCAAAGTGATGTGAGGTTCTAGGATTTGGTCAAAGATCCAGCAAGTGGCTGGGTTGTTTTACAATTCTTGTGTATGTGCTTCTTAATTGAGAGGTCTCCTCTCCTGCTACTGGTATCATGGATAATGTGGTCAGCTTCTTGTTTTTCACTTGTAATTTTCTGCTTTTGATTTGTTGTAAGCAACAAGGTAAGAAACCTCAGCTTGTTCAGCTACTCTCCCACAGTGAGCCTGAAGCTGTCACTCTGTATCCGCTCTATCTCTGGTCCTATGAAGGCTCCCAGGCTGTTACTCACTGTGGCCATTGCTTGAGGTTTCAGTGTGCCAGCTCCAGTCATGGGTCTATGTTCATTTGCTGTGTTCTGCTCCCCTGGCTCCTGGCACCTACTGTAACCTGCACTTTAGATTGGTGATGTGGGCAACCCTTTCTTCTGGTTTTCTGTCTGACTGCAGCAGGCAGGTATCTCTCTGAAGATATCTGCTTCTCTCTCTCTGAAGAACTGAGAGTTCAGTAAGCTTCTATCCACAGATCTCTTGCTCTAAACAAAGTACCTCTTTCCTTTCATTTCTGGGGGAATTTGGGGCAATCAGGGACTACACACTAGTCTCTTTGGTGTGGCGACTGGGAGGCCAGGTTCTCTTGTTTCTTAACTATACCTACAGTTTGGGGACATAAAGCTGTTTGAAATCTGCTGTGCTTGTGCATTTACAGTAGTCCTCTCTTATCCTCAATTCTGCTTCAACTCACTGTCAAGTGAGATCCAAAAATATTAAAGGAAATTCCAGAAAGAAACAATTCATCAGTTTTAAGTTTTAAGCATGCCATTCTTAGTAATATGCTGAGCTCTTACGCTGCCATGCTCTGTTCCTGGATGCAAAGCTTCCCTCTGTTCAATGTATCCACGCTGTGTACGCTATCTGTTAGCCACATACTAGCTGTGTTGGTTATCAGACTGAATGTTGCAGTACTGTACTGATTATGTTAGTTAGTATGTAGGATTTGGTACTGCCTGCAATTTTGGACTTCTACTGGGGGCCTTGGAATGTATTTTCCAAGGATAAGGATGGGTTTTATAATTGTGACTAGTTCTTAGGATGCAAATAGAAAATAGAAAATAATCATAATCATATGTACATGGACACCCATGATGTTTAATTTATAAATTAGGCACAGAAAGGAACAAACAATGATACGTAATAATAAATCAGTGTAATTATATACTGTAGCAACAATGATGTGAATGTTCTTTCTGTCTCTAATGAGGCAAGACAAATATGAAATGTTTTTGGTCCATAGTTGGCAGTAGATGATGGAAAACAGGGAAGGGACACTATGAATGAGGGAGGCCTACTTTGTATGCATATCTGGTTGATAAATGCAGGCATACTTGAAATTTCAAAGGAATTTGCTCACGTTCCTTACGTGTAGGAATATAACTTTGATGTTCTTTAGTAACTGATGATTTCAAAGAATAAGCAGTTACTAGGTGGCCTGGCAGTTGTTGTAAAATTTGGAAAGGAAAAGATATTGTAACCTGTGCTCAAACTGTTGGACTAACTAACAAGTCCAGTTAATCTACTAAGATGGGTAGGAGATAAATTTTTTTGAAGACCTACCCCAGGCCTACTAGTGGTGAAAGAGTGTCCAGGAATGGAGATCTTTAAGTAATCATAAGCCTCATGACCATGCCTGCTTCTTTGGCCCAGACTTCATTGTGGATGGTCAAACATGACCCGCTAGGTCTTTTGTGGGAACATTCCCCAGGATTACTTGCGTTCTTACCAGCCAGTTATTTTCTTGTGCGTCTGCTCTTTCCTTCTGGTTCCTGCCATGGCTTGCTCACAGCCTGGATAGTAGAACTCGGGAACACTAGCTTACTTCTTGGCATTCTGTGACACAGTCTGCCCTAAAAGTGGGAGAGAGCTCATGGGGCCCTGGGGACCAGAGGAGAGGGGAAGAGAGGAACCATTGGGTCAGGAGGAAGACTGGGGCTCTAGAGCTCATGCTTTCCTTTGTTCTCCATTTTTCTTGCATGTAGATAAAAATCCAGCATAATTCCTTTGTCAGATGACATTGGATAAATGGATTTAATTTCTATTTTTGGATGTTTTCCTGCCTTTGTGATCCTTTTTTCTAAATTCCTTGATCATTTAGTATAGTTTGGTAGTGCTGCATTTCCAAGTAAAGCAAGGAAAGGGTGATAGATAATTTATGAACAACATTATTCTAGTCTAAAAGAAGCAAGTACTGTAGTTGGTGTTCAGTTCCAGGTATAGGGTGAGGGGTGTATGCAAATATTAACATTAATATGACGTATGAGGAGTTGTTTCTATGTCACATTTTCTTCTTGAGTCCCCGTTGGGGTGGGACATAGGAACCATGGAGCTGACCATCTTGGGACTGATGAGTTGCCACAAAGCCACAAAATTCCTATTTGGAACCATTTCATATTTGCTTTCCCTTTTCCAGGAAGAAAAAGAAAAAGGGGGCAAGTTAAACCTCTTCAAGCTCTGATTTGGCTTTTCCCAGTGGTTCATCTATCTTCTCCGTATCTGGCTTTGCCAGTTAAACAGTCATGACGCATGTTCTAAGATGTGAGCTGCGAGTGCAATTGATTTCTGTGTTCAAGGTTTTCTTTTTAAAGGTATCTGCTATAGTGGAGATACTAGAGTAATATCAGGGATTAAATAAAGGAGGCACTTCAGAGGAAACTGATATGCCTGTGGAGATTTCACTGGAGAGACAGTTTTTACTTGTCTCCTCACACCCAAATTCAAAACATTTGATAGGGGACTTCAGTTTCCTAAGACAGAAAGAGCTGATGGGGAAGTAACTGGTAAGCAGTAGCTGCTGTCCATGCTATATTAATGATTGCATTGAACACACAGCACAGCTGGCTACTGCTATGCCCATTGTACAGATGCAGAGTTTGCTTCCGAAGCCACTGCCCTCATCTTTGCCTAAGAAGACTCAGCTGTAAGAACCCCAATGTCAGTAGCTGGTTTTCTTTCATTTTTTATGGTGTTTAGTGCCATTCCTCTTGCTACAGTCATATCTACATGACACCTGATCAGTTAAACATGACTCCCTCTCAGCCTAGGATTTCCCTCTCCTGTGTGAGTGCCTGGAAGGCAGCTTATACTCAATAGTCCTGACCAGTGGGCAAGAGTGGGATCCAGTTCCCAAAGACTGTTCTTGTGGATAAAAGAGATGGGCACATCCTGGCAGGTAAATGCTCAGTGCTGCCTGTAACCTTCCCTGCTGTGCTACATTCATCAAACACTTTGAATTCATTTGGCACTGCCACATGGAGTTTGTGTCATCCGCCCAATTACCATGAGATTTCTCTCTGCTTATTTTTGGTCTCTCTATTATTCTGCCCCTTGTACATTTCCTGAAGTGGTTATCAGTGGAGAAACAATGGTGGTTTGTCCTACTCTTTTTAATTTTTGTTTGTCGTTTCTTTCATACAGGTTCACATCAAAATTTAAAGGAAGGAATGGATATATCCCATATACCCTCTGCCCTCACATATGGGTACCTTGTCCGTTATCACCATCTCCCATCAAAGTGGTAGGTTTGTTACAGTTGATGAACTTATATTGACACATTGTTATCACCAAAAGTCATGAGGATTTGTTCTTGGTGCTGTACATTCTACAATTTTGGACACATATATAATGCCCTGTGTCTACCATTATTATACATTTCCTGCATGCTTAGCTTTTTATGGGAATACAATTGTGATTCTTTATTAAAAATATTTCTGAGCTCTTTTTGCATGTAAGTTGTGGCTCGTGAATGTAACTTCTTTGTTCTCAGAGGGCTCACAATCAGAATTAGGAGAAAATATATAAATAGACATTTATAAAACACAATGGCAATTGTAGGGATAAGAGAAATTTAGAAGTTAAAACAGAAGTTAAACCTCACTGGGAAAGTCAGGGAAGATTTCCTGGAGGAATAGATGCCCAAATTGAATCTTGATGGATAGGTAGGATTAGTCAGATAAAGAGAGTAAGGACAGGAGAGACAGCACGGTGCATTTAGAGATATGCAAGCTGCGCAGTGCTGGCAAAGTATAAATTGAGAGGTAGGGAGTTTCCGAAGATGCAATCAGTGAGCAGAAGAGCACTATGAAAGAACTGGACTTTGGTTGTGGGGAATCTTTGATGGGTTTAAGCTGGGGACTTAAATGTTCATGTGTGCATTTAGATAATAAGTCCAGTGGATGAAAATAGGCAATTTATTCATGTTTCCTAATTTATATCTTAGACAAACACTTTAGGAGATTTCAAGGTGGACTGAATGTCAGCTTCGTGACTGTGTCCTTTGTCTTGTCCAGAGGGGTCTGGACACACATGTATGAGCCCTCACGGCTGAGCATTGGTCAGCTGTGACCTAGTCACTTTGCCTTTGGGACTGGTCCTGTCGTTAGTGGCTTGCTTACTCTTGATCACCTCTCTTTTTGTCATGTAAGGATCCTCTAAAGTCTCAAAGATCAGGGGTCATATTTGAGCGTTGATATCCTCTAACTGTTACGTCTTGGAAAAGCTGTACAATCTTTTCAAAATTCATCTGTAGTACTGGATGATACAGGTCAACCCAAAGGGTTGTGGTGTGTATTGTTCCTAGTAGAGTGCTAGGCACATCGTAAGTGCTTCCTCTGTTGGTTCTCTCTCTCTCTCTCTCTCTCTCTCTCTCTCTCTCTCTCTCTCTCTCTCTCTGTAAATATCAAAAACATCATTGATGTCTGAACTAAGGCAATCTCATTTCCTCCCACATATCTCAAGTGGGATGGGGCAGGGAATTAGTCCCTGGAGCCCATTCAACAAACACTACCTGATACAACTATGTGTAGGCATCTTGCTTGAAATTTTGTGGACTCTCCACTAATTTTAATTCTTGCATTTACTCTTCAGAGAAGATGCACACTTTCTACTTAAAAAAAAAAAAAAAACAGTTCAGAGAGATTGAATGCCTTGAGAAAGATCATGTGGAAGGAAATGTCCAAACCCAAGGTCTTGTTAAAGTTTATCCTTTTCATTATACCAAAATTCCTACTAAGTACTGGACATTTTGTTGGGCACTAAGGAACAGTAAAGTTAAATAAGGCATAGCACCTGTCCCCAAGAAGCTCATGGATCCATGAGAGCACAGATATTTATAGGGCTATTAGAAAGCACTGTGGAAATTCCTAGACAGGTGTTATCAGTTGTATGAGCCCAGTGAGGAGCCACCACCAAGGAGATGGGGACCCTCTTGACCATCTGCAGGTCTGAGATCTTCTTGAAATCCTCCATCTGTGGTCTTTAGTTAAATTTTAGTCATTAGGTAGAACCTCAGGGCCAACTTCAAGGGAATGCTTCAGCAGTAGAAACTGGGCCACACCTACAAAGACTCTGTGTTCTCCGGGTCTGTAGGTAAAGTCACTGGAAGCCACTTTGGAAGATTTGTGCCTCATTGAAGAAGTTGTGTGTCTGCATGGCTTCCATCCATTTGTTTCATCCCCATGACAAGTTTTCTTTTTATTGGGGCTAGAAGCCTGCTTCTCTGCCACCTGTCAGTGTTTAGCTCGCCACTGTGGCTTATTACCACTGCCATCTGCTGCCAAGAAGTGTGCATGCTCTGGGTAGGGCTCATAAAATCATCAGAGGAGATGAGGCTGAACTGAGAAGCCAAGCGGAAATGCTATCAGCACAGTACAGATCCTTGTACTACAGCCTTCTTCCCTGCAGTCCAGAAGGGTCACTGCTCCCTGCTCACAGCTGCCTAGTGCATGTATTCTTGATGTTTTTTTTAATGTCACTCTTACTTGGCATGGATTCTGTGTCATTTAATCACTCAAATCTGCAGAGCAGATTTAGCCATGGTTTAGGAACTACTGAGCAGCTTGACAACATGTCAACTTTTATATCATGTATTAAGTAGTGGGAACAATCTGATGTTTAAGGAGGCACCAGGCCTTCTGAATTTTCTGCTGTGAAAAATGAATGACTTCAACCTAATTCAGTTGAGTTTATTCATTTCCATAAATCTTTTCTAGGCACCACTGAGGGTTATAAAGATGAATAAGACATATAAAATGCCTCAAGCAGCTCATGTGACTCATGTGTGTGTGTGTGTGTGTGTGTGTGTGTGTGTGTACACATGCACGTGTCTCTCTCTTTTAGTGGAGAGGAGGGAAATAAATGTCTCCCTATAGGCTTGGGGCCATAGGGCAATGGAGTTATGTGGTATATGTGATCAGATTTACATTTAGGAAAAAAATCACTGTGACTGCAGCATGGAAGTCCAGTTTGGGCAGAAATCTTCTAGAGTAGGTTTCTGTATGATTCCAGGAATGAGGCAAATTAGGATGCCGATGGAATAGAGAAAAGTAGACGTTTCAAAAAAAGATAATAGGAGATTAAAGTCAGTAGGTCTGGTAATATATTTAATATGGCAAATGAGGGAGAGATGGGCATTAGCATTCTAACACAAAAGTTTCTGGACAAATCAACAGAGTGGTTAATTGTGTTTCTACTTGAGGTAGAGTTCTTGGAAGAGACCGATATTCGGGGTTGATAGGGAAAAGCAAAATTTGGCCTTAGAGCTTTTAAATGTGAGGTTCTGGGGCACCCAAGGGGAGGTATCAATTAAGGAGCTTTATATACCTAGGCCTGCACTGGTTTTAGAAATGTGTGACTCACTTTTGTGTTGGTGGTAACTAGCTGTGGGCATGGACGATGGTACTAACTGAGAAGAAAAGGAATGCCAGGGGCTAGATTTGGAAGATTTATGAAGGTTGAAAACTTGCAAAGGAGATGGAGGTGGTATGGTCAGAGAGGAAGAAATGGAACCAAGAAGGTGTTTGGTCGTGAAAACCCAAGGAACAAGGAGAGTTCAAATGATACTGAGAGACTGATGAAAGTAAGACCTGGAAAGCATCCACTGCACCCCACAGAACTCACTGGGGACATTATTGAGGACCACTTAAATGAAATGCTGCGCATCCAAGCCATATCTGAGTGGTTGTGGAGTACAGAGGAGGTGAAGAAATGGTATCAGTGAGTGAAGATTTATCTTCCTTGAGTTTTGATTATAAAGGAGATGAAGGAGATGGAGTAGCAGCTGGACTGGACTCTTTTGTTCTGAAAGCGGGCAAATGATAAAAAAGCAGGAAAGAGTCGATCAGAGAAGATGTGACTATTGTAAAGAAAGCATGAACGGTACCAAGAGGCTCTGAAGGCGGGGTCCAAAGCGCGGATGAAAGGACAGCTGCATCAGTTGCAATCCTGTTGTAGAAGTAAAGGAGGAAGTGACAGTTTCCCTGACAGGAAAACCTCGGTGTGGGTGGTTGTGCGTGTTTTCTGTGTGACAGTATTTGCTTTCTTTCTAAAATAGGAGGTAAGATCATCCAACGAGAGAGGAGTGTGTGGCTGGGGAGCAGAAGCTTCAGAAACGTAATGTGTGGAAAACACTACTATAGAGAATACTAAAACTACATAGTATGTTTGGTTGGCAGATATGTGGGCTCATTTGAAGTTGTGGTAAAAAATGTGCGGTGGCACTAGGCTGTCTAATTGGCTTTCCCTATATAGACAGAGAGATGAACATGACACCTAGCCAGGTTCTTTCTCAGGTTTTACCTGGCTGGTGCAAACACAAAGCAGTACATGGGTCGGACAGCTTAGTATGGACCAAGATAATAATTATTAAGGAATACCCAGATGTCTGACATTAACTTTCATCTTTGAGAGTTTTTCAAAATTTTCTTTTTTAAAAATTATACTTATGTGTAGTAAAGGCTACAGATTAAATTTTGTCTCTTTGAACACCATCGAATTTGACATTGAATATAATCTCTGATTTGGCTTCTATTCCTTTTTACTTACCTCTTCATGAATCTTTTTGTTGTGGTGACCAATTCTTCCAGATATCTCCATCATGTCAGAACTATTGTGATTAATATTGATCTTATTCATAGGGAATATCAAGTTAGGCTGAGTTCTGGTGCTGGGCTATAAGGTTACTGAGGGCAGAAACCACATTTCCTCAATGCTCACCTTTTTATTCTTAATATTGAGCACCATGACTCAGGCGCTATCCTCATTCTGTGCCCACAGCAGGCATCACCAATTGATCACTGCACATCTCCTTGTGTGCCTGAGTGACCTAAAGGAGCTTTATGGGCTGTTACTACTAATAAAAAGAGTTGTTCCATGAGATGAAATCAATATCCACTGTATAAGCTGCTTAGTACTGCTATGATACATTACCACAGAATAGGTCATTTAAAATAGCAGACATTTAGTGTCTTTGAGCTGTGGAGACAAAACATCCAATATCACATTGTCTGTAGGACGAGTTTCTTTTGGAGACTCTGAAGGAGAGTCTACTTCTCTCCTGGCTTCTGGCAATCCTCTGTTTCTTGCATGTCCTCAACCTCTGCCTTTATCTTCATAAGAGCTGCTTTCCTCGTGTTGTTGCATGCATCAAATCTCCCTCTCTTTTCTCTTATATAAGGACACCAGTTATTGGATTCAGGACCCATCTTAAGTCAAGTTTGATCTCATCTGAGATCCTTAATTATATCTGCAAAGACCTCTTTCCAAACAAGTTCACAGTTATAGATGCTCAGAGTTGAGACTTGGACATAGTCTTTTGGGGAGCCAGAGGCCATGGTTCACCACTGTACTAGGGAAGGTACATATGTAGGCTTTGGTTCCTGGATGTCTTTTCTGCTCCTCATGCCCAAGTCCTCCTGCATACTTTCCTAGTGTCCTCTTTCTATAGTGGTTGGGCCTGCTTCAGGTCCTATTAGTCATATTTCTCATCATAGGCTGAAGAGCCACTTCTCCATTATGCTGGAAGTTCTGTGTCATGCTGCCTTGGTGTTGGCCACTGGTAGTTGGGGTATCTGTGATGGCCTCTTTCCAAATTCAGAGTACTTGGTTAAGGTCCCAGCTTTACTCCTGTATGACTTTCCAACCTCTATGTTATACCACCAGGAACCTGCTTGCTGTGTCCTGGGGCTTATATTTTCCACCCTGGGTCTTAGTACTTGGTTTCTGCTCAACCATTTATTACTCATGTTAATAATTTGATTTTTTGAGTCTGACTATGACATTTTCAGTTTGAAAATCACCTCTGGCCTAACCTCATGTCCAACCTAGGATATTAGATTCCATCTGTCTTAGATGCATGGCCACATAGAATCTGTATCTGTGGGATGGTTCTTACTCTACACTCACTGTCCCTACTCTGTCCTATCAATGTTGTTTCTGTTTCAGATCCTGGACTTTCTGTTCCGTTCATACCGACAGGAAAATGTCTCAGGAGAATAAGCACATCTTAGTTCTCACTTTCTAAAGACCCAGTGAAGCAGTTCTCTGATTTTTGGAGAGTGCATTATGCACTCTTTCGTGTCTGCACATGTGGCTTTTAATATCAATCACCTCTGCTACCCACTGCCTACTAATGTTGGGAAGGTTAAATAACTTCCTTTGCCTCAAAGTCTTCAAAGTGGGGATAATAGAATCTGTTTCTTGCATTTTGTTGGTCTGAAATTTGGCATAATGCTCTCATCCTTAATGAGGACCCTGAGATTAACTACAGGGAAAATCACAGTAACAAGACGATGTTGAAGACACTGACCTGAACATGACACAGAGTCCCCTAATGTGGATCTAGTGGAGAAATTTCTTCTGGATCACACTACTGGGAAAGGATGTATTATGAAACTGGTTGTTTTTGTATTTGTAACTTCAAGACATTTGAAATTTCCGGTTGTTCACTGTACTTTGGCTGCTAGAGCTCACAGTTCATTTAGAAGTGGATGGGGTGTCATGATCTATTTCCATGCATTTTTTCTTTGGCTATTTTACTTCAGTTTTTATAAGGGATGCATTTAGAATTGCCCAGTTCATGTTAGCTGCTCTTCTTCACCCTCATGGTGAACCCCAAACTGCTCTTTGGAATGCTGTTGTCTACTGCTATGCATGAAATTGTGTTCCTAGTGTTCGTTTTTCAAGATCCTTACCCCCAGTATGATGGCATTTGTAGATAAGGTCTTTAGGAGGAAAGTTGGTTTAGTTGAGGTCTTGATGGGGGCCTCATAATGGGATTATAGGGAGAGACACATGAAGACTTGCTTCCTTTTTTCTCAACCTCTGTGCAGCTAGGAGAGGCCAGGTGAGGATACTACAAGAATATAGCCACATTCAACTCAAGTCATCAGATGGTGGTCTTTCTGATGCCTTTATCTTTGATTTTTAGTCTCCAGAACTGTGAGAAATAAACTACTGTTTTTTGTGACTTGATCTATGGTATTTGACTTGGGCCTCCTGAGTTGACTAAGACATCTATCTCTGCTCTCAACTAGTAATTATGGATAAATTGTAGCCATTTGTGACAAGCTGCTACAAAGCTCAGTTCTTCCTGAAAGACTGGGATTAGATCAAGAAAGAGTCATTCTCTTGCCAAGTGGCTTGATCCTAAAGTAGATTTTGGGATCATGTGCTGGGCAGCAGGAAAGGCAATCTTCTGACAAAGGAGAGAGAAGATGCATAGGAAAGAGTCCTGAAGGACATATAGCTATTACTACATGGGATTTAGAAATAAGCCTTTATTTGGTTACTGTTCTTTCTGACACCCAGTTACTTTCCGGATTTTGGGTTATTCCATTTATTAAATCTTAAGTATATCATATTCCACATTTGTCTCCATCTCCCATCCTGCCCTTATTAAACTAGCTTATGTTAATTTCTTTTATTTGAAAACAAACAAAAATTCTGAAGTATACTTTCTTCTCCCATGTTTCTCCTTTTTATTAGTAAGCTTCTGATGCTTTTCAGTCTTTTACAAAGTGGCTCAGAGTCCTCTGTGGGACCAGGTAGATCTAAAACAGAATCTAAAATGAATCCAGGTAGATCTGAAAAGAATCCAGATATTTTCTTCTGAAGCTCAGTAGGAGCTGCTGGTGTGGATCATGAAGCCTCTTAGATTCCAAAGATAATAAGACAGGGCCCAAGAGCACTGTAAACCGTAGAGATGTTGGTGGTTGATATGGGGTCCTTTTGGTGGTGTGAATCTATCTCCTGTCACAGAGGAAAATTAGGTTGGCCTGTTATGACTTGTTTTTAGATGACATTATTAACTTTTCCTAGTTTGCTCTTGTTTTGCCAGGAGTTTCAGATTTGTGAATTATTTGTGCTTTTTCTTTGGAACACACCATGAATACTCTCAATTACTGCCCTAAACAATTGCGACTGCTGTTGTTGAGGATTTATAGAAGTACTTACATTTCTAAACATCCTTTTACGCCTCTCCATTTCTATGGTAACCTACATAGGCTGCGCAGTACACATGGGCACCTCTTTGGGAAAACCTGATAGAAGAAAATCTGAATTTACAGAAGAGATAAATAAGAGGGTGCCTATTCACATGGTTTTATAGAGGATTCACAGATAGCAGCATCCCCTGGTGCATTTAGTGCATTCCCTATTCTCTTTACAGATCATGCACAATGTCTTACATATAATAGGCTCTGAATGGAAATTCTGCTGATTGATTGATGTGCCACTTGGGAAGGAGAGAAATGTGAAGCTACGGTTATAGTTTGCTGCTGCCAATTGGAGATAAATCAGAATGGAAAAGAAAGCATCTTTGAGCAGATAGCCACAGTCAGTGGGGAAATGGAGCTGGATTTTTAAAAATGTGATTCACATAGTTTTTAGAAAGCTGATTACTGTCTGAAGTAAACTAAACATGCATTTTCCACACCAATGTCCCCCCAAACACAAGAAGTTCTTGCTTGGGTCAAAGCACTGGGCAATGAAAGGAGAGGTAAATACTGATTCTACTCTCAGGGAGGGACCTAGTATTTTTGCAAAGAGGGGCTAATTTTGATTTTTCTCAGATTGGGCTCATCCTGCTGAAGCACTGCATTTTATAGACCTGAGACCCCATAAGTGACGGGGAGCAAGGGCTGCCAGGAGCTGCCTTCCTGCTAGGTGCCTGCATCAGTATGCAGCTATCCACTGGCGCCAGTAAGGACAAGAAAGGGTAATTTATTATAAGAAAACAGAGTTTCCTCCTGAACTCCAAGGGCAGGAATGCTGCTCAGATGAGGCCCACCCCAGTGGTGAAAGTGTACTGAGCGCAGGCAGCTCTGGTTAGCACACTTGTTCTGCCATTTTCGTTCAGATGCAACATCACGCAGAAGTAGGCTGTCTGTAACCCATAGACACCTAGAATAGTGAATGAGCTCACCAAGCATGCTTTGTGCGCCTCTCCTTGTGACAGGTGCTAAGAATAAAACAAGTCATAAAAAGCCTCATTCTGTTAGCTCATTGCTTGGCTGAGATTTAGATTAGTAAAGAGCTTCACAACGGAAATTACTAGGGTGGAGACAAACGTAAGTATTTAGGGGATTTAAAAGATGGGTGTGGGGCATTTCTGTGTAAGTTTATTCATTCATTCAAGAAATACTCACAAGGGAGTCCTGTGGTCAAAATGGTTCCAGATCCTAGATCTATTGCAGTAGATGTGCAGACAGGTCCTCTGCAGTTGAGGAATTTTCCTTCCGGAGAGGTGGTGGACAACAGGCACATAAACAAGATAACTTCAGACAGTGACGAGCATGGAGTGGAGGGGAAGGAAAGACCAATGTAAGTAAGGAACTCCAGAAGCTATCACCTAGGATTATAGGGAACCCTGGGGTAGAAAAAATACTGGGCACTAGCCCTCAGTGAATTCAAATTGAGCTTGGCTATGACAACAGAAGTTTAGAGAGTGGTGCAGATTTGAAAGGTGACAGTGGAGGGCTGTGACTTGAGGGCAGGGCAGCCACTTTTAACTGAGACATCCTATCATGCTGCAGAGAGGAGAGAAATGTATTTCAGGTGCAAGATACATGGTGGGTGCAAAAGCCATGTGGCAGAACAAGCTTGAAATGTGTGTGGAATAAATTCAAAAGGTAGGAGAGGTGGGTAGGGGTCAGCCCATGGGGTCTTGTGTGGTCTTCTAGGCTGTGATTGGGACTCAGGTTTTAAGTACAAGGGAAGATATTGAGGATTTTTGTCTGAGTTGGCCTATCAGAGGTGGAGAAAAATCACTCTGACTACTCAGTGGAGGGCAGGAGGTGGAAGTGAGAGACTGGCCTATTGGCTCCTGCCATGCTTAGTGGACAGTGACACTTGGGGGTTAGTGTGGTGGGGTAGGAGACAACTGTCCAGGCTGAAGAAATGTTCCTGAAGAAGAAACACTAGGACTTGCAAGTGAATTGGATATGGGAAATGAAGACAAGAGAAAACTCAAGGATTTAATTATTAGGCGAGTTTGGTTAATTAAGTAACTATAATGTTATTTATTGAGAATTAGAAAACTAAGGGAGAAAAAATGTGTGTGGGGTGTAGTGGGGGAACAATTAAGAATTCTGTCTGATCTTATTGAAAATGAGGTTTCTTTGGGACAATTAAATGGGGATATTGGGCAGACAGAGGAGGCAGGTGTGGTTTTCTGTGTCAGTACTGCCTCATGGAAATAAAATCTGAGTCCCAAATGTGAGCCATATATATGATTCTTAAGTTCTCTAGCAGCTACCTTAAAAGGATAAAAAGAAAACATATGGCATTAATATATATATATATATATATATATATATATATATATATATATATGTTATGGCTTGTGTCTAGGTGTCCCTCTACAAGTGGGGCTCTTTGGAAGTAGCTTGATCTGGATGCTCTGATGCTGGGATCAAGGGCATGTGATTACTTAATTAATCCAGTAATTAGTTTGAGATAGTTCTGGGTAGGATAAGGGTATCCCACCCTGAGTGTGAGTGCTACCTGTCCTAAGGGCAAATAACCTGGATAAGATTTAAGGGATTAAAAAGTGGGTTGTTGCCTTCTGGCTTCCACCTTGTGCTCGCCCAAGGTAGCACAAGGTAGATGTCCTACCTTGTTTCTTCTCTGTGATGCCCCTCTGCCCAGCCACCCTGCCTTGGAGCCAGCCAACTATGAACTGAAACCTCTACAAACTGTGAGCTAAATAAACCTTTCCTCCTTTAACTTTGGGTGTTAAGTATTTTGTTTCAGCAACGAGAAAAATAAGACTCTCTCCCTCTCTCTCTCTCCACACACACACACACATACAGACATACATAGATATACATGCCTATGTATATCTATGTATATGCTTATATGTTTCATATGTCTAAAATATAGTCTCAGTATGCAATCAGTATAAAACAGCTAGTGAAACATTTTACATCTTTTGATACTATTCAAACACTGGTGTATGTTTTCTACTCCTAGCACATCTCACTTTAACCTAATCACACTTCCAAGGCTCATTAAACTACCTATGGCTGCCATATTAGAAAGGAGAGTTCCAGAGAAAGTTAATTTTCAGGGATTTGCATTAGGACTTGTTGTGATATAAGATGTGAAATCACCTAGGAGCATCTAGAGAATATAGATGGAGAACACTGGTCAAGAGTGACCTCAGGGCCCTCCAAAATTGGCAGGTAAGATAGAGAAGGAAGAGCCCACTAAGGAGACTAGGAATGCATGGGCAAACATGCTGGAGAGTAACACGGATTGTGAGGACTCAAGGGGCCAGGAGACAGTGATGATAGCATTCTGGAAGGTTCCAAGGCTGCATCTTGATGTATAAGCAGGCAAAAGAGGAGAACAGGGATGTGTAGATGTGAGAGCTAATGAAGCAAAGCCGTGAGAGGAAGGGAGAGTGGAAGAGACCAGGAGAGTGTAGATTTCCTGCAGAGAGCTGAGGAGGGCAGAGAAGGGAGCATGTGTTGGAGTCCAGAAACTTGTGCTCTTTCTGAGGATTCAGGGATCCATCTTTTTGGGTCAGGACTCTCAGCTGTATCTGTAGCCACAGCATGACAGCACCTACATCATACCTCCCCTGTTCTGATCGGGGTCTGACACAGCACCCTGGCATGAGTTTGTCCTTGCTTCTTTCCAACTCAGAAACACAGAGTAAGAGAGAATCATGGTCTTATAGGGAGACGTCATTTACTTTATAAATAGAAGTCTCAGTTCTAAAGTTTGATTTCCGTTAGCAATCATTTGCCATCTCCAGACCTTGCTAATGAGATGTGGGTAATTTTTCCCCAATGATTTCAGCAAAAGTTCTGGGACTTGCTTAGATTCCAGAGCGTGAAGAGACAGCAGGAGAATAGAGCTGGGTGTGGCATAGTCCCAGCTACTCTGGAGGCTTACCCCAGGAAGTGGGGACCAAGTTGGACAAGAAAACAAACTGAAAACAACACACACGCATGCACATGCACATGCACATGCACACACACATGCACAGAGTAGCCATAGATCCAATAGATCTTAGTGAACAGGGACCAGAAGAACTCTTTCCATACAGTAAAGGGCGGGCAGCCCTGTGAGTCTGCACCCTGTTGCTCCTTGCATATGGCAGGTCTCAGTTTTCCCTAATTTGGATTGAAATACCAGTGGCTCCAAAGCTGAGGTTAGTTTTACAAATGGCTTTGGATCGTGGGGAGGTGGAGAAATTATGTTTTTGTTTTTTTCTGATGTATTTCTTTTGAAGGTAATTGGTGAGGATGGGAATTCACATTTGAAATCAATATTTTGGAAGACTTAATGGCAGCGTGACAGTTGCACATTTTTGGGCCTCAAAAGGGCAGCTCTCTGAAAATCAGAGAAGATCGTGCAAAAATCAGTAATTTCATGTCTTGCTTGAGAAGGAGCATTCACAGAGAATCTTAACAAGGAATGAAGCTGCTGAGAGGGTTTTCCTTTCACGCTAGTTTTTCTGAGATTCCTGATAGCAGATTTGAAAAGGGGGTTCATTAGTTAAGAAGATGCAGTGACTTCTCTTTGCATAAATAAATTCTTATTTTCCAGTAAGACATATAAACACCCTTTACAGTCTGGGCCCACTTTGTATTTTCTGTTCATTTTCCCATGAATATCCATTGTTCTTTGGATGTTGCATGTTTTCCAATACTTACTCATTCTAAGTGTGACTAATTCCACATTGCTTCCTCTGTCTGCTGCCTGTCTGTCAGGAGGAGAGAGCCCCATGGGTTCCGCAGCTGAAGCGGGACAATGGAGCTGCTGGGGAAGAAGCGGGGAGCACAACAGATCAGCCTTCAAAAGGAGCCTTGCTTCAGCATAGGCCAGGAATTTGCTGTGTTGCATTGGTGGCTTATTTTTCTCTTTGGCTTTCTGTTCTTTCATCTGGAGATAACTACAAGTACACAGTAACCTGCAGTTTCAGGACAAATGCTTGAAGTAGGTACTAGTAAGCCATATTCTGTAGGAGTAGCTAGGGCATTGAGAGTTTGTGTCTCTCCACAGATCAGAATTAAACCTAAATTTGCCTAATCCCTGGACAGAGTGCTTTCTACTTCATTTTCTTTCTTGAACTTTGTTTAAGTTATTTTTTGCACTGTTGAGACAAAATACCCCACACCCAAAGTTAAAGGACTAAAGGTTTATTTGGCTCACAGTTCACAGTGTTTTAGGTCATAACCCCAAGGCAGGGTGGCATGGTCAACAGGCATTGAAGGGGAGAAACAGTTTTTGGCTCGCAGAAGGTAGCAAAGCAAGCCAGGGATGAACACAGCTCTTTCTATCTCTTGTATCTCATTCAGGCTGCTTAGGGCAGGGAGCACTCACACCTGTAACTCTAGGGTCCTTGATCCTAGCATTGCACCATGAATCAATTCCAGCATCATCAACCACCTCTGAAAAAGCCCCACCTCTGACTATGTGAGGCTTTGTGGGGAGACACCTAGACACAAGCCATAGCAAACTTTCTCCACCTTTTTTTATAATATTATGTTGTGAATATCTTCTTTTTTCATATCTTAAAGAAAAAAACCCCAATAAAATCGATACAGAATTTCATATCTGTTGTAATCAGTTGTTCGCCCTGTGTAACAGTGTTGGGAAGCTCTGGGGTAATAATCTTCACCTTTTTGGGCCAGAGAACATTTCACTGTTCCAGGGTCAGGAACTTCCCAGGTAAATCCTATCTTTCCTCTTAACTCTAGAGTCTTGGTCAGAGCAGCAGGACTTTTCTCTCCCCTGCAGTCTTCCAGACATAATTTAGTGGAGACCAGGGAGGAAGGGGAGGTGAAGGTGGAGTTGGGCAGTATCATGTGCTTGTTCTTTTCCAAAAATTATACAGAATAATGCATTGTTTAAACAGCCTTCCGTTGGAATGAAAGGCATGCTTTCCTCTGCAAAACACTGTCTCTGTGCTTTGCTTCACATGTATAGTTAAGACTCTGTTCACTGTCAACAAGACTGGCTATGGAACTTTGCATCGATTGCTTTGGGTACTGGGAAGGACACATCATTTCCCATGAAAGAAGATCCCAGATCACTTCAGCAAATGATGGTATCTACTCTGAGTATCCACAAAGCCAAAGGACAGTCAAAGACAAAATTAGCTCGCATGTTGCCAGCTCAAATAATTTCTTTTTAGTGGAGTGACTGAAACATGGTAATTTAGCAATTGACAACAATTTTTCCAGTAATAACTGCAATAACAGTTCATAATTAAAACAGGCTCTAATAAGAGATTGAATTTAAACCAGATGCAAAACATTTACCCCCTACCTGTACCTCTTAATTCTTTTATTCCCATTGACTCATTTGAAATATTTCTCATTTCTTTTATTTTCTCCTATATAAGAATGAAAAGGACTATTTTATCCTTGAGTAAAAATAGGTCCAATTTCCTTCCAACAGGCTCACCAGCAGTTCACCATTGACTTAGTACAAAGGCCAATTAATAGATAATCAAAATCATTTCTTAATCTCGAGTACCTTGTATTGTGTGGGCTGTGTGTTGAACTGGAGTTGGTCCAAGAGGGACCAGTTCTGGGCTGAGTTGTCCTTTTCAGGAAAATCGTGGTGCCTACGCCAGGGGGAGAGGTGCAGGGAAGCATGAGGCAGTAGGCAGTAGGCAGGTTCCTCATTAGCGTATTGTGTCTCCTTTGCTTTTGATGGAGACTTTCAGGTGTGTCAGCCAAAGCTTTGAAGGACACTGTAATTAAGCTCCTGTTGCAGGTTCCCTGAGCTTCCCAGGGTGAGCCTCTTTTGAGTTGCAGGGCAGTCTCATGGGTGGGGAGGTTCTGAGGTAGCATGAGAATTTGAAGAAGCAGTTAGTGCTGCTTCTAATTTTAAGGCAATTCTGGACACCAAAGGCATAACATCCTGGAAATTTATTCTCCACATTAATGGAAATAATTTGTGAAAACCATTTTCAGCTGTCCATGCTTATGGCCCCCTCTGTTTTGTGCTGCCTACACCCATTTAACTAATCATTTTTATAGCAGGAGCAACTTAACCTTAAAAGAGAACAAGCTATATGCTGAAATGCATGAAGAAGCTGGTCCTCTGGATGTCTCTGCCCTGCTAGAGAGAGATTCTGAGAATAGGAGACAATGCCCACACAGACTGTCACCCTTATACACCCACCCTCTCTAAGGGGGAAATGGGTGGGGTAATGGGAATGTGAAGGGAAGGGTCAGTGCTGCTTCTCTCCAGGGCGTCTCCAGGGCAGAGATCATCTGGGTGTGGAGATGGAGAGGAGAGGAGGGGACAGAGGGACAGAGCGAGAGTCCTGGTTTCTCTCCACAGTATACACAATATTGGGGTCTAGTGAGGGGCACCCATGGACATGGTGTAAAATGAGGATGGTCCCCTTGGATTTTCTATAAAGCCAAACACCCTTGAAGTCTGATAACTGAGCTAAGAGATCCCAGGCACAGGAAAGGACTTGGACACAACCTCTTAATTTTCTAAGTCCCTGTAGTAGGAGTAGACAGGTAGAGCTCTTCAGCAGAGGTGACAGATGTAGTTCTTGTAACCTACACATTTGGAGTCCCAGCAGGATGCACCATTTACAGAGGGGTAGGAAATTTCACCAGGACCTCTGTGAATCCAGAAAGTCTGGCCAGTGCTCTACAGCATGAGACTCAAAGAAGTTGCAGGAAGGAGAACCCCATAGCATGCATCTGGTGTACAGAAAGGATGTCTGGACAATAGAGCAAGAAACAGGGAGACAGGTGAGGTGTCACTTTGTCCTGCATGATCAGGGAAAGCCTTTTTGAAAAGATGACATTTGAAAAAGACTAGAAAAAAGTAATAAAGACATGTAGATATGTGGGAAATGCATCTTGGGCTGGAGGAGCAGCAAATGAACCCACAAAAGGCAGGAACATACTTGGTCTATTTGACAGCAGGAAGGTCAGTGTGGTTGTGGTTGTAATTTCCAACGAAGACTTGTTGGAGCAAAAAAAGAGAACATTCAGAAAGAGCCTGAGGAAGAACTTGAGGACAGAGCTGGAGACGGAGCTTGACAGTTTTGATGAACAGTGGCCCGAGGTTGCAGAGTGTGGTGGGAGTTGTGGAGGGTTGGAGATGGCTCAGCTTTGGGGACATAAAAGGCAGAACGCAATGAGGCTGGCACAGCAGGGTGGCTGGAAACTCAGGTTACAGGGGAGGGTGCGATGGGGTAAGCACTGGTGGGCTGAAGTCAGATGACAGTGGCAGTACCCTGAGTGTCCAGGGCAGGGGAGGGGCTAGGGGCTTTCTTTTTGGCTGGAGTGGAGTGGAACTTTGTGGTATTATTGGAAAAAGAATTATGACAATTCTTCACTCTTCGTTCATACACTTGAGTATAAAATCACACACTGGGCAACTGCCTTGGGACATTCCATTAATTTAAAATTTAATATTATCTAATCTGAATCTGTGATGGCCTCCTTGAGGAGACTTTTCTCAGGGAGAATTCCCTGCCATCAATCAGTTGCCCAGCAGAAAATATGAGTCTCCCCCTTACCTGCCTCTCCTTCCACTCCACACTGAATAATCCATCAAGTGCTTTTGATGAACTATCTCCAGGTGTTTGAAGTGGCCCTACCCTCCTCAGCAAGTGCAGTGCAGTATCCCAGCAGGGATGGCCACAGCGGCTGTGCTTGGCTTGCTCTCTGCTACTCTTGGTCAGTTGCAATCCCCACCCTTCTCCAGCTACCACCGTGGCCTTTCTTTCCATTTCTGATTGAGCCCAGGGCTTTGAAGACAGAACCCAAATTATTTCATAACTTACAGCCTTTGCTGAGCTTTTCTGTTTTTTCTGCCACCAACCTTCTAATCCTAACCAACCCCACGTCATGTTTTCTCTGGTAGCTCCCAGATTTCCCCAGTACTTCTGGGGGACTGGAAATAGAGAGGGCTACTGACTTTGCTCTGCCGCCCTTTATCCATTATGCTATTTTGGTTTTATTCACAGCACTTAGTGTCTGTTCCTTTTTTTTTTTTTTTTTTCCGGTACCGGGGATCGAACTCAGGGCCTTAGTGCTTAGCGGGCAAGCACTTACACCACCGAGCTATACCTCCAGCCCAACACAGCACTTAGTGTCACTGCCTTAATTTAAGTTTATTTGTTCATCTGTCTGTCTCTGCTTGTGAAAACAGCTTATTAGAGTCCAGTCTGCTCCCAGAACTTAGAACAGGCCTGAACTCATGGAAAGAGCTCACTAAACAGCTTCTGATGGGTTCATTTCTAGCTTTAGGCACCACGGGCTCCTTTCCTGGAAGCGAGAAGCCCACTTCACACTAATGAGAAAATCAGACAATTGTTGGGTCTTATGATGGAAATGTCTAGAAGTGAAATTTAAGTGCACCTATCTTTCTAGATAGGCAGGCTCTTTCCATGAGGCTGACAAGATGGCTTTTCCCAGCCCAGCAGATCAGCCTGGTTGCCCAATATGAAAGGTATCACTTTAGCTGTCTTTCTGGTGGCGGTAGAGGAAAAGCTCCATGGAGGATCCTGGGTCTAGGGTGGCCTGGCATGTGGGCACCTGTGCCACCTGTCAAGGAAGAGGGCTTCTGGGCTTGCCGGGCTGCTTCCTGAAAGGTACATTTGGAGAGTGGAGTTAGGAGATGGCCTGGGTGATCTCTATAAGGTCTGTCTTCTTTGGTTGCTGAGTTCATGAAAAGATGCCTATATCCTAATGGCAAAGGTGAGAGAACATTTGTCAGAGGGTATTTGAGAAATTGAAAAGAAGTGTTGGAGGCTGTGGTATTCTGACTGATGGAAGCTTATTCATGTTGGTGTCAAAAACATAGGAGGAAGATAGAAAACACCATCTTTTCCTAATAAAAATAAATTAGCTTCAATTAAAATAGTTTGCTTTTATTTTTCAAATGCAGGCCAAATTCCATAAACCAAAGGTTCTTACTATTTTCAGGGAAAAAGAACAACGAATCTCTTAGAAAAACAATTTGCAAAACACTCATTAGTCCAAAAACATTCCTGAGAATTCTCTCTCCAGGCCTCTAATGGGCCATGAAACCTGAATTCAATAAAAAATGATTTAACTGTCAAGGCGGCTGAGCTGGGTACAATTCTGCTTCTCTACTCTCTCATTATGGAGTTTATTTTTTGTTTGTGTAAATACTATTTGTTTTACTGAAGTTCAGAGAAGCTTTGTGTGAAGATGGTATTTTCCTCCTTTGGAGGAGCTGGTGTGGGTTGACCTGCAGTCTCTGTTCTCCTGGCTGTTCTGTCCTCTCCCCACCCCAGTGGAGTCCCCACCACTGCTACCCAGAGCTGTAACTTACTGGATGTGCACAGTGAGTCAGCTAGGCTGGGGAGTTTTGAGAGCTGGTACATTAGATTTTTACTTTCCAATCCATTAATTTTGTTGTTCTACGCCTGTTGGGAGCCCTGTTGCCGCTTGTAAGAATAACAGATCACTGCTGATGCTCTCGGCACTGGTACCCAGGGTGGCTATTTTGCAGACACTGTGTTTCCGTGGCATGGCTGGCCTTTTGTGTGCTTGAGTGGAGTGACTGCTGTTTTATAACCAGCTGAGCAGGAGGGGTGGGTATCTTCCTTAAAGACAGAGTGTATCTTCCTCCTGCATGTTGCTGGAGGCCTTTGGTCACTCACTTGAATTTTCTCACAGGAACACTCAGTTTACATTCTGAGATGGAATGATACAAGAAAAAAAATCTTCCTAAAGGATCTGAGGCATCTTTCAAGTTTGGGATTTTTGTTTTGTTTTTATGTTTACTTTGCATCTCTAGAATTCCACCTGAGAAGCTGGTCCTGCAGGACAGATTTGGGATTCTTGGGAGCAGTCATAGCTCAGTAGCTGTGACAGCAGCAGGTTGTGCAGTGCGGGGGGGGGGTGGACACGGTGTAGATGTGGATGAGAAGAGAGGATGGCTGTTGTCTTCCCTTCTATGATTCTGTAGGATCCAGCTTGCTAATCAGCATTGGGAGACCTGCAGCTGTCTAACTCTGGGGAGACTTTTCCCCTTGTCCTGCTCTGGTGTGACTTTGTTGGCACCTGTGCTCTGAGGTGATTTAACAACACAGCCAGAGTTGGGCATCTGAGTAACATTATGGAAAGGAGTTTGGAATTCAGTCCTGCTACTTCTCACCTGGGGGATACCTGGACACTTCCTTAAGCTTTCTGATCCTCTATTTCCTCCTAAAATCAGGATAAGAAGATCTACCTTTTTGATTTGTTGTGAAGATTTGTGTAACTAGGGCAAAACATAACAGCTCTTGGCAGAAGACCTGACATATAATGTGTGTGCAGATTGTCAAGCTCTTACCTCTTAGCTTCAAGTCAACCCTTGCCTCTGTGGCCCCATGGCCGCATTTCAGTAGACCATATTTCAGCACCTCCTGTGTTCCTGTTAGGATCTACCATTAGCAGGTACTGCAAAGGATAAGAAGGTAGAGGAGGAAGGGCCTTGCCCCTTCCCCTTCACTTTCTGCTTCTGTAAGCACCCCAAGCCCCCTAGAAATCCCAATGCACAAGTCATTGGCCTAGTTGCAGTCTTCACTTTTCTTCCCATACTTCTAGGACTGGCCTCGTGTAGCCTAAATGGAATTCTTCTCAGGCACCAGCTACAGTCCCATACCTCCCTCCCTAGAGCAATGGGACTCAGCTTCCTAAGGACCTTAGCTCCCCGAGTCAAGGTTCTGATAAGTTTGGCTTCCTCCTTTGTTTCTCTAGCTCTGGAGATGATAGCATGGTCAGAGAGAGATAGAGACAGAGAGGCAGAGAGAGACAGAGAGAGACAGAGGCAGAGAGACAGAGACAGAGAAAGGCAAAGAGACAGAGAGACAGAGAGAATGCTCATAGTTTGAGTGAGAAAGAAGGGTCCTGGACCAAGGACTGCAGGAGGCTTCCTAAAGATGGGAATGGTAAGAAAACAGATCCTGTCTCAAAGACCTCAAAAGGAATGCAGCCCTGCTGACATTTTGATTTTAGCTCAGGGATACCTGTGCCATATTTCTGACTTATTGAAATGTAAAGTCATAATTGTGTGTTGATTTAAACCATTGAGTTTGTGTTTCTTTGCTAAGGCAACAATAGAAAACTAATACATATACCAATACCTATAACCAGGTTGAGAGCTTAGCAAGGAAGCAATACTACCGGGGAATACTATTGGAACATGTCTGTAATTCTAGCACTTTTGGAGGCTGGACAGGCAGGACAGTATCAAATTGGAGGCCACCTGGGCAACTGGGCTTTTTAGCAAGACCAATCTCAAAATAAAAAGCACTGGGAATGAAGATTGGTGTTAAGCCCCTGGGTTCAATTACCAGTACAAAAACCAAACCACCCAATAAACATAACCATAAAACCTTACCTAGAGAAGACAGCTTATATTCTAAAGTAAATGCAAAATATGGCTAGCTTATACCAGTAGACACACACAGCAATGGATTCTGACAATTTTATATGGAGGATAAAATTTAACAAGAGATTGGAAGGAATTTACAAATACAGTGCACTTATTAAAGATTTTAAATTTAATGTGTTATGTACAAATGGAAGTGGATCTAATAGCTTGACTGAAGAAAGCTTGAATAAAACTAAAAACTGCACACAGTTTTACCTAGTTACATAAGGTTGAGATGCCAGAACTACTCTGATAGGATATGGGGAAGTAATCTAAAGGCTTAGGGAATTGGGGAAATTGCAGTGAATTTATCATGTGTTTTCTGTAGTCTCCCCTTCTCCTCCTATATCTCTTGTGGTAGCCCAGGTAACAATCCTTACCCGAAAGCATCAGGAAATACATTAATAAGCTTGGAAATCTCTGAGGTGGCTGACTCTGGAGCTGGGCATGATAATGGCTAGTCTATCTGCTATGGTTTCAATGGAGAAGATGGGATCCTAGAATAGCAGGGGTCACTGTGACAATGTGTACCTGCCAGACACCAAGTGTAATGGTTGATACCTTGTGTCCACTTGAGAAGTTTAGAAGTTTAAATAAGTGACTCAGCAGTTTTATATCCTAGGGTGTAGAGGACATGCCCTAGGGTGGCTGCTTTTGCCCTAGGATGTTATAATGGTTGATTCATTACGTCCATGTGAGAAGTTTAGAAGTATAACTAACTGACTTAGCTGGGGGCCAGGATCCTCACTTTGTAAACATCCTGAGCTTATGCAGGAGGATGGCACAGAGATGGTGTGAGTGCTACATCCATCCTAGGGTGGGTAGCTTGCTTACAATATAAAGAAAGAAAAGAGGCCTGCTCTTCCACTTTTTGCTTTGTTGCTTTTGCTATCTTCTGTTGCCACGAACTGTTGCCCCTCACTGTGCCACCTTGCCTTGGAGCCAGGTGATTACAGACAGAAACCTCCATGAACTAAGTGCTCAATGGACCTTCATTCCTTAATTTTGGGTGTCAGATATTTTGTCTCAACAATGAGAGAAAAGTAACTAACACACCAAGTAAGTGCATTTATTGTACTGGGCAGCAGAGACCTGCTGGTGATGGGAGTATTTTCTCCTTCAGTTAGCTTTAGCAGTGATACTATTCATAGGAAGGCAGCCTATAGAAGTGTTACTTGACCTGAAAAACTCTGAATTTGTTGGCCAGCCCAAACTCAACTTGTTTTTGCCTTTTAGCCAATTTTCAGACCTAACTCATTCATACTCACAGCCCTTTGATAAAGAGGAGTTTAGCTCTTTTGGAGGAAAGATATTCCAGCCATGGAATGTCCATTACGGACATTCCTTTAAATCATTCCCAAAGGGTCCTTTATCTTACTACTAGGGTCACTGTATGCAGGCAGTAGAATAGACACTGGGGAGTTAACTCAGAGCTGTTTGTGGATACTAATTTCTGGGGTTCCACCTACATTGTGTTCTACTGATTAGGCTCATGGACCCATGCTATGGTTATTTTCCCAGTTTCTGAATCTTTACTTGAATAAACATTTGTAGTAATTACCAGAATTTCCACCCTGGGCTCAGGCCTACTGAATAGGGTATGGCAAGTAAGCCTGAGTGTAAAGCCCTGGACAGTCCTTGCTTACTGGGTGGGACCCAAAGCCATTTTTTACCCTGGGGAGCTGCCATCCTCAGGGGCAGAGTATCAGAAGGAGAAGGCAGTCTGTCCACTATCCACCTGAGGAGGCACACTGGATCCCCCCCGAAGGTGTCAGGTACAGATTCTCAAGGAAACATTAGAACTGATGTGAAAGGCCTGAGTTTGGCATAAGGCAGCCCCATGCTTGAATTCCATCTCTACTGCTTACAACTGTGTGGCTTGGTACATGAAACCATGAAGGCACAGCCTTGGTTGTTACTTCACTAAAAAAGCAAAAGACCTGGTGGGTGAGAGACTTCTACAGTCAGACCAGCCAGGTTCACCTTTTGGCTCCTCCGTTGACTTGGCAGCTTTTTGAACTTGGGAAAATTTCTTAACCTTTCTGTGTCTTAGTGTCTCTCTCTCTCCAAAGAGGTGTTATAATAGTTACCTAGTGGCTTCTTGTGAAGGTAAGTAATATGGATACAGTGTGTGGTACATAACAAGCTTCAAATGTAAATAATATTATGGTTCTAGCATATTCATTATTTAGGGGAATGGAAGCATAGCAATCAAAGGCAAAGCAGACATGAGCAAAAGTGAGTGTTGACACATTTACACATGAGGCCTGGCCAATTATGGTTTACTTCTTAAACAGACAAATGGACTGCAAACATTCTTACCTATGAAGATGATAATGCTACCCCAGTCCCATTTGCACAATGCAGGATGAGTGGGCAGGGGTTCTAGGAGTGGCTGGGGCCAGAGGACTGAAGTGGAGGTGCTGATCTGTTTATCTTGTAGGGCCTGGGATGGACAGCAGGTCCTAGACCAGGGAAGGGACTGGAAGAAAGTCATATAGAGTAAGCGTTCCACTACATTGCATACTTTCATGTCCCAGCAACTCCCTTCAGTCAGTCAGCAGCCTTGTGCTGATGTCCTCATCCACAGATCCATAGTGATCCTAATATTTCCCACCATGTGTCAACATGACACACGAAGTGTGTGCAGGAGGGCATCCAGCCTTTATACAACAGCTACTGGGTGTGAAGCCCTGTGTGAGAGGCCTTACACAATGCTGAAGTCCCAGGGCAACCTTGTGCAGGTGGAAATGTTCACTTCACAATGAAACAGAGAAGGCTGATAACAGCCACAATCATAAGCACAAGCGCAACTGTAGTAGCAGCAGCAACAGCAGCAGCAGCAGCAGCAACAGCCTTGATTGAGCGATGTTATGGGCCAGGCAGAAGCCTAAGTATTCTGCATGCACCTGGACGTGTGAGCCTTGCAGTGAGCCTGTGAGCACATAGCACTGAACTGTCATTGTTCTCACTTTGAAGTAAGAGACTAAGGCTCTGAAAGGTCATGCAGATGGGCCAAGCAAGTGCCACAACTGGGACTTTAAGCCAAGGAGGGACTGAGTCCATACTTCCCACCTCAGTTTATTTTGCTGATAAAAGAACAGCTTGAATAAATTCTGGCCCTGTTAAGAGGGCCAGAATGCTGTGAGGGGAGATGGAAAACTGGAGGGAAAGGCATGTGGAATGTGGCCTGTTGCTTTTCAAAAGGAGGATAAGCAGGGAATTTCCATTTTCCTCCAAATGCAAGTTCATGTGAAGCAAACTACAGAGAGTGAGCAACAGCTTTGAGATGGGCCCTCATGAGTGCTTGGTGTAATGGCTGGTGGTGCCACAGCTGCTGTGCTCAGTCCCCAAGGCTCACCTGGCAGGGATGTTTGGTGTTCAAATGCCTCTCTTGAACCCTTTGTACTCACCACGGTGCTGTTCCTCCCTCTTGGCCTTGTGGCTAGAACGTGCCAGGCAGGTGCTAGGTCCTGACACACAGTGGCTTCTGCATCCTTTCTGCCAGTCTTGAAGTTGCTATTCCAATCCCCATTTACAGGATATTGCTATTCTAATCCCCATTTATGTAGGAGGACATTGCCACATCAACAATTTGTCTCAGGTCTCATGACTCATGAGTAAACACTTAGGCTTTTGAGGCAAGTTTCCTTTTCACTCTGTGCAGTGGTCACTCTTTGAAACCACCTTCCACCTCCTGTTGATTTTCAGACTCTTCCTTTAGAACAGGCAAGGCCTTCTGAGCATGTGCACTGGGTATACTCAGTGGCAGAGACCTTCTTATTCACTGGTGACATCTCCAGCTCCGTGCTGGGCCCAGAGAATGCTCTCAATAAACGTGTAACCAGAGAGCAAATGTTATCTCATGGCCTTTCATGTGGGAAGACTCAGGGCATGTGCATCCCCTTTATGGGGATGGGTTTATCAGGGACAGGACAGGTGCAGTCAGGCTCTGATGGGAGAATCAGACATAGGAAAATGTTACACAGGATGGGCACATCTTGTAATTAACAACAAAACAACCTCAAGAAGGCTCAGTCCCCCCACTACATTCTATTGTTAGCATTGTAAACAGTAACTCAGTGAGGCCTAAAGCCTGAGTCTATCCAGAATGGATGCAACAAAGTTTGATATCACGTAGATAAATAAGCACTGAAAAGTAAACCAAAGAACCATTGCATATTCTACCTTTAACTTTTTGTAAATCATGTTTTGTGGATAACTTCACTTTTACCAAAAGGTTGATGTGTTTCAGTATTTTTGAAAACATCAGTATTAACTTTGAGTTTGCAGAGATAACCTAACCAACTACCATTATGTTTGGTACTAAGAGATATACCACTACATTCTGGAGTCTGGAACACTTCCATGCCCAGGACCACACGTTGTATCTAGAAGGCTTTCTCTCATTTTCTTGGAAACTTCCAGTTGCCAACTCATTAGTAACACCTCTTCCAAGAATGTCCTGCCCTTACTTCACCTTGTATAGCTCACCCCATTACAATTTCAATTACAAAGCTCATTTTCCCGCATTGGCCTGAGAGAGTCAAATAACTTCTCTGTCTGAGTGAGTTTTTTAAGTGGCCATGGTGTTAACTTATTCTCTTCCTTAACACAGAAATGGCTTCTAAAAAGAGAAGTTTAATTTTGCAGCTCACTGGCCCATCCTGTGCACCAGGCACTCTGGTGACTGCAGCATGCTGTTTCCTGTCACTGCTGTCAGGAGACTGGGCTGCTGTTTGGTTTCTGGGCCTGGGGAAGGATGTGTCACCTTACAAGATTCCATCACTACTACCTCTAAAATAATGATCTCCATTCACAAGCACTGTTTTCTGTACACCTGAATCTCTGCATTCTCATGATGTGCTACACTTTGCTGCTGCTGGACAGTCTCGTGACACTGAGCTTTGAGATTTTTGTTTGTAAAATGAAAGAATTTGATGGGACAGTTCCTTTCCCATTAAACTAGCTTCTGGGTCATTTTCTCCATGCCAGGGATTCTGCAAGGCATGGGGATGAATAAAACACATTCTCTTTCTCAAAGACTCTAGATCGAGGACACGCATTAAATGTTTAAACAGCATGAGACAGATGCTGTCGTGGAGTGCTATGTCTTTGTTTTGAGTGTGCATCTAAAGGAACGATTGATTCTGTGTGGCAGAAGTGTGTGGTGAGGTGGGCTGGAGAAAGTGAGGAGAAATGGGCACAGCCATAGGATGGTGGTAGTGATGGCACTGGGGCAGGTGGCACTGCAGAAAAGGCAGTGAAATACCAGAGAAGAGGGTGGACTGCAGTCTACGCTGCAGCACCCCCAGCTATATAACTAAGTACTGCACCAAGCAAAGGGGTGTGAAGTTGGGCTGCTTGGAAGGAAGCTTCTGTTGGAATGCACAGGAAGAGATTCTGCAAGTCCCTTTTCTAAGATTGTACAGCGGTACTATGCTAGGGGCTGATACATTTTTCTATTTACATTGTAAATATTTTAGACTTTGTAAGCCACGTGGTCTCTGGTCTCTGTTGGAACTGTTCAAAGCCAATACCGTGGCACTAAAATAGGCTTGGGCTATACATATGTAAACAGACATGGCTGTGTTTCAATAAAACTTTATTGACAAAAATAGGCAGTAGGTTAGATTTGATCTGCAGATTGATTTTGTGACCCCTGTGTGATGCTGACAGACAGAGATGAGATATAATGTTTGAAATCCAATAGCTTTGTTTTGGGTTATATCACTTTATGGCCCTGTTTTTTCAAACTGCCTGTGGGGTTGGGGATGTAGCACAATGCTTGTCCTGTGAAAAGCTCTGGGTTTGACATTCAATACTACAAAATAGAATAAGCAAGCAAAACAAAGTGGCATATGCCATGGGTCTTTAAATGGTGTGGCTGGCCTTCAGTGGTGCCTGGTGGTCTTTGCTTAAGACTTTGACAAAGAGGAATCTGTCCTTGGGAGGAGTTAGGGAATGCCTGTCTCCCCAGGACTGGTCATTGCCTGATATACAAATAGAAAAGCATCCTGATTTTTCTTGGAGCACTCCCCTTCCACCCATCAGTCTGCTTCGGTCTAGCTGCCTTCCTTGGGCCTATGGATGCCAGTTGCTTCTCCTTGCCTTATCTTCCTATGCAGCACCATCTTCTGTATTGCAGAACTCCTTTGATCTGAGTTCCTACCTCACCCTCAGCACTGCAGCAGGGATTTTCTGACACATGCATCTTGGATTGCCCATCTCCTGCCCATAGTCATGAGTCTGTAGTCTTTTTTCCATGTGATGGTAGAAAAGACAGTAGGGACCAGGAGACCTAAGTTTAAGGGCCTTCTCAGTCATCTATTGGTCGTGAGCTGTCAATAAATCTTTTCTTCCTGAATCTCTCAACAGAAGAGGTTGGCTTTGGAAGACCCAGGTTCACCTCAGATCTTGTACATTATTCCTATGACTATGATGTGCTATGGGAAAAAAGCTTGATGGGTTGTTATTAGTTATTTGTTTTAGGAGGAAAAGATTATTGAAGTGTCAGAGCATCAACCAGATAGCTGGGTTGATGAGCTTTGGGGGTGCTCAGACCACACTATGGCCTACTGTCCACTCTGCTCACACATAAAGAGAATGCTTGGTTCATCTGGTGTGGATTGTGTCTCAGATTGTGCCTCTGAGAGGAGTCTTTGATGAACTGTTTTGCTGGCCTGAGATGTCCATATGTCCATCTTCCCTGGACTTCACATTCTTCTTGGGCAGGGACAAGAGCTGGTTTTTCCATGCCTAACCCAGTATCCAACACCCTGTAACTGAACAGTAATCAACTAGAAACTATGAACATTTTTATATTTGTTTGAGGGACCTGGAAGAGACCCCAGACTAAAAAGCCTACTTTTGACAGGGGAAATTATATAGTAGGTAATGAAATTTCCGGGCACTTACTTTGTGCTAGGGCTTGATACTCACTTAGTTCTTGAAAGAGTAGATATAATTTCTATTTTGCAAATGAATAACTGTACTAAGTCAATAGGCCAAGCTACTATTTTGTGCTGATAAAATGTACTGATCTTACATGTCAGGTTCTACATTATTCTAAAATAGGAAGAACTTGGAAGGGGAACAAGAGATGGGGGAGAAAAGGATTTAAAGGAAGAAAAGAATTGAAGAAGAATGGAAATAGAGCTTTTGTACTTGGGCAGGGAGAGAAGGGTGAGAGGGAGGAGAGGGGAGAGAGATTACAAAAAAGAATTGACGTGTCTTGTATACATGTACAAATCCTCCATGATAAATGTATACAATATGTACTGCAAACATGTACTAATAAAATACATTTACATGTAATTCTAATGATAAACCAGGCACTTTATGGCTGAATAAACTGAGCGACAGGGATATTAATCCTTTGCCTAAGGTCCTTTAAGTGGAAAGATCACTTTCTGATTCCAATCCTGTGCTCTTCCCGTGCCATATTTCACTTGAAATTTCCTTGAAATTGGACCCTAAACCTTGATGGGTTAGAGTTTTTGTTAGCGAATCTATCTGAGAAGGGAAAGTTTTGGGGTAATAGGCTGTAGGAATAACAGCATCTTCAATAATGTATTTATATAGAGATGGTAGTTTGTATAATGACTCATGATTAATGAACCTCCCCTACCCCAGCTTTGTTCTTAAAGGAGTGTTATTCATTCCTTATTGCACATGGGAACTGCTTTTGTAGAAATGAAATCAGTTCCTAAGTGGTTCCCAGGACAAAAAAAGACTGTCTTCTGAACACTAGTGTCCCAACCACTAGGTGGGGAGGATTCTGTATACTGATGTGCTCCAGAAACACAATTTCTGGCAGTCTAGCTTGTGAAAGGCCAAACTTGTGAGAGAGGATTCCATGACCTTTAGACCTTCTTTCTCAAACACAATTTATCCTGATGCACTTTGGATAGAACCTGGGCAGCAGAGAGTTCCACATGGCACTTGCTAGTGGAGACTTCAGATATGGCTATCCTGTATGTCTGATTGAAAGACTGAGGGTACATTTGGTCCCAATCTTTTTTTATGTGTACTGGAAATTGAACTCAGGACCTTTGCTTGCCAGGCAGATGCTTGTGCTGCTGAGCTATATCCCTGGCCCAGTCCCAATCTTTTATTTGCTAGTGTCCTTTGTGATTTTTGCCCACCGTAAATGTCCCCACAAAGGGTAACTATGATTAAAGATAGCATTTTTAGAGAAGGGCCATGAATAATGACAAATGATTAGTTCCAACCATGGGAACTAGTGACCTATTTAATTCATTTCAGTTGTTTTCAAATTTTCAGATCTTTTCCATGTCTTTTATTTATTTATTTAAAAAATAAAAGCACAAAAACATATTAACAAACGGACACAAAGTAGCAGAAGAAATAGTACAATCAAAACTGATTTACAGACAATGTGACATGGACTCAACAATAGTTGTTGCTTTACCTATTGATATCTTTGAAGTGTATATTCATGAACACAGATACAGACATGCAAAATTGGTCAAACAATTAATTTAAATTTGACAACATTCTCTCAAGTTTTTTGCAGATGCATCTCTGTGACAGGACCTTTCGTAACTTTTCCTGTCACTCTGCCTTCTGACCCAAACATTCCATGCTCTGTACATTTTGAGTTCTGCACATGTCCCATTTGTCCTATCTGCCCATCATTGCTCATACTGACTGCTCTTTCTCTTTGGAGTTCTCCTTTTATCTCTGTTCACCAGGTAAGTCCCCACCATCATTCAGAATCCAGGAAGAACATTGCCTTCTCCATCGATCTTTCACTGCCATTCTTGGTGGAGCAGCCCACTCCTCCCACATCCTCCCTTCTGGCCCAATGTCTAGATTTATCTGCGTGGTGCTGCCCACCAGACTGTGCACCCCTCAGGGTACTTCATTTTATTGTTTATTGCTCTAGTGCTGAGCATAGTGTTAGGAAAACAGCATATGTTAATCAGTGTTTATAGAGTTGTTGAGACTTTGTGAGTTTTTGGAAGAGCAGGACAGAAATAAGCAGTGTGTTGAGTCATAAGTCAGTGACTGGTCTCCTATAAGTGATGCTTTAAATAGGTCTGCTCCATCCACATGCTGTGTTTCCTCCAGGGTGGGAAGCAGGTGCTTAGGAAACAGGGCTGGGAGTGAGGGCAGGCATGACTTCACATTTTCCTTTTGAATGTTGTACCATGTTCCATAGATATGTACTCAACTCCAGCCCAAGGCAAATAAGACAAGATGAAAACCACTGCATAAAAAGGAGGCCCAGTGCGATCTTTAACAGCATTTGCCTTTTGAGGTGGGCTTATATTTGATTCAGTCAGTTTCCAGTTGTGTGAACTTGGGCAAATTTCTTAGCCCATCCAAGCTTTGGTTTCTCTATCTTGTTATAAATGTAATTACATCTATTTAAGAAACTCAGAGGGAAGAAAAGACTTCTCCGTGAGGCAGGAGCAAGGCAGGCATTCACTGCTGAGCCCTCATGTTCTCCTGCTGATCACAAACAATGTCAGAAACACCACCAGACAAGGCCACTTGTAACCATGACTGCGCAAGACAAGAGCAAGATCACTTCTTAATCACATACAAATACAGACAAAAGCAGAACGTGAGGTAAACTGCGATGACAGAGTAGCATAATGTGATTGACTGTTGTTACCAATTATAGCGCTCATCTCCATCTGTTCTTTCCACTTTCTAGAAAAGGATGAGCAAGCCGATTAATTACAGAGTTACTTCCTGAAAGCATCTGACTAAGCGAGGGCTCCTTTCTCAGGCTTCCCCACCTCTGGCACAGAAGCTCGACCTGTTCTAACTTCCCTCACTCCTCCCCGCTTTTGTTCTCTCTCCCTCCCTCCCCCCTTTTCCTCTTTCCACTTCTGTCTCTATTTTTTCTCTCCTCTTCCCCTTCAGTTTCTTTTTCTCCCTCCCCATCTCCTCTTCCTCCTTTTATATTGGAGATTTAACTCAGGGTCTTTGCATTGAGCTACAACCCCAACCTTTTATTATTTTAATTTTGAGACAGGGTCTTGCTCAGCCTCCCAGAGTGCTTGAGATCGCAGGTGCAGACCACCATGTCTGTCTCTGTTACAAATTCTTTGTGCTTACTGAGATGCCTTGAAGATTATCTTGGAGTGTGTCTCCCTTCATGCAGTGAGTCAATAAATCCACTCTTGCTTAACTATATTTCTGCTACTTTTGATTACAAGTTATTAAGAGGTTGTATCATTTCTAATGCTTTTTAATTACTTTTTCTTCTCTTCAACTGTTTGATCAATCTTGCATCCTTACATCTGGTAATCTGAGCAACTTTGCTGAAGATATAACAGCCATCGTTAATTCCTATCATCTTGTTTTGAAATTCTGTGTCTTTTTTTATTGTTTTTGCTTTATTTTGTTCTTGTCTTTGTTGCTGTTATTTTGTGTTTTTTCTGATTAAAATAAAATAATAATGAAAAAAGATTGTAAAGATTAAGCCAGGGAATGCATGCAAAGTGCTTAGAACACTGCTGGACATATGATAATCACTCCAAATGCTGGATGACCACACACCATCATAATTACAGTAATCATCCATTCTTTCTCTCTTATGCTTCTCTGTTTGCAATTCACTAGGATCAGATATTAGCAAAGACATGATTTAGTCATGGCTTCCTGAGTCTTATTCCTGGAATCTTTCAACTGTATCATGAAAATTTAAAGCCTTTGCATGAATAGAAGAAAGTATATTAGTCCAAATTTTCCATAGAAGCAAAACCAATAGGAGACAGATATATGAAAGGAGAGTCATTATAGGAAGTGGCTCATGTTATTGTAGAGGTTAAAAGGTCACAATAAGCCATCAGTAGGCTAGAGAACCGGAAGGGTGGGAGTCAGTGACTCAGTTCAAGTTTAAAAGTCTGAGACCAAGAGGAGTTACTGATATAAATCTGAAGGCCTAAATATTTGAAGGCAGAGAAACTGATCCTCCAGAGTTTGAAGTCCTGGAAATCAGGAGCTCTAGTGTCTGAGGACAGGAGCAGACAGAAGTTCAGTATTGTGCAAAAGAGGGAGGGAGAGTTAGATGCAGAGGGAGAGATGGATGGGGAGGGGGAGAAAGAGAGAGAGAAAGGAGAAGGGAGAAGGTGGTAGAAAACAAGAATAGTTATCTTTTTCTCCACCATTTTGTTCTTTCTGGATCTGCAGTGGATTGGGTGATGCCTTCCAAATTGGTGAGGACAAATCTTTACTCAGCTACTGATTCAACTGCTTATCTCTTCCTGAAACTTTCCCCCAGACACACTGGAAATAAGGCTTTATCAGCTAACTAGGTATTGCTGAACGCAGTCAAGTTGACACGTAAAATTAACCATCACAAAATCTCAGGAAATCCAGATTGACCTGTCATTGTTAATGTTTAATTTTGCTGGAAATATTCCAGGCAAACTGGAATCGTATTTTGAAAGTATGATAATCTGTTTTGGGTCTCTGCAGCTGAAGCACTTTGAGCAAACTGAAAGTCTCAGAATAAATAAATACAGCTTCTTAGAGCTAGAAACTGCACTCGGGCTCAGAGGGCTGGCATGGTGCTTGCTTTACTCTTGAGGAATGATCAGAGTGACCTTTGGTAGTGGGCCTGTACCTGGGCAGGAACCATCCAGGCCAGGAGAGGAGGCCATGTCACAGAATTTTTTTTTTAGGTTTGTTTGGCTGGTATAAAAAATGGTTTTAGCATATTAGTTCTTACCTCCTTCTCTCGCTCCCCTTTAGGGCATAAAAAAGAGAAAGCCATTGTTGTTTGTGTTCAGGAATAATGAGGGGCTTTTAGCGTGTAGAAATGCTAATGCTCTGTAAGTGTTGTGAAAAGCAGGGGTATGAAATGTATGCTTCTTATAATTATAGCTAAGTAGGTTATATGGAGAAAAAAGAATGGGAGGAAATTTCCAAAATACCGATAGTGGTTGCTTCTGTGTGTTGGGGTGGTGGTGATTGTCCATTTACTTTTCTGTGTTTTCTAAATGCCCTAAAATATGAGCGTTATTGCTTTTTTGATGGAAAAAAAAGGACAAAATGTTGTCTCTTTTTTCTTGGCATTGATGGGGCAAATCTAAGGATCAAGGTGACTTGGGCTGGAGATGGTGGCACTGAAGATTCACATCAGGACCAGAGGAGTAGTGATGTTAGGCTTCTTGTTGCTGCACAGAGAACACAGAGAGAGCATGAAGCTGCTGTTGATTTCTCCTACTTAAAGAGTAAACAACTGTCCCAGTGACATTATTCAACCGGGAGGGAACTGCAGGGCAAAGTAATTTCAGGACTGTGGCCCAGTGCAGTGCTGCCTGGACCTGTTGAAGGATTCCTGATTGCCAACCTCAAGGAAGTGCAATAACCTTGGTTTTCTTCAACTATGGGTCTCAGTCTATTTTCTGTTCCCAAAACAAAATACTTAAAGCAAGGTGCTTATAAAGAAAAACGTTTCTGGTGGTTGAAGAGCATAGTGCTGGCTTCCACTCAGCTCTGGTGAGGACCTTATGGAGAATTGCATCAGTGTCAGGAGTGTGTGTAAACAGCAAAAGATAACATGGAAAGACAGGAAACCACAGAGAGTGGGGAGGGCTGGAATTGTTCTTTCATCACAAGCCAGGCTCATGGAACCTAACTGGGTCTCATGAGAGCTATTATGCTAATCCCTTCTGAGGTCAGTGCCCCCAATGACCTAACCATCTCCCGCCAAGCCCTGCCTCTCAAATGTCACATCACCTCTCACATAACCACATTGGAACCAAACTCCCAACATAGAAAGCCCTGGAGGACAAACCATATCAAGCCATGGCACTGTATGCAGAGCTGGGAGGGGTGAGCGATACAGCTGGTGAGAACATTTGACAAAAGAGGGTCATTGGTGACTTGTACAGAAGGGTGACCTCAGCTCAGAGTCTCTGCCTGTGCAACTGAAATGTGGGTACCACAGTCTTGTGGAAGGACAGGGTACAAGGCACAGCATGAAAATAGCACATCCTGAGCATTGCATTGACTTGTTTTTCTTCTTGTGACTGAGAAAGAGAACTCAAATAATTTAATTGCTAAGTAATTTCATATCATTATTTTTATATTAGCCAAACACAGATACATTAGGAACTGAAATGTGAAATTTACATGAATTATTAAAAGATAAAACACTAGAGTACAAAGAAATTTTGTGCCTGCTGCAGGGTACTTCACAGTACATCTTCAAACCCACAGGGATTTACTCTCCTTGGCCAGTTTGACATAATTTTTCACTAGCAACTGAATTTATAGAGCAGAGAATGGAAAACTGGCTGGGACTGTGGATTTGGAATGGATCTCCCAGCAGTTGTGGAAAGGAAAGGCTGAGGAAGTAATCTGTGATAAGTTTTTAAGGAATTAGTGTGTATATAGAATTCCCAAAGAACAACTTTAGAACAAGTTAATGGTCTTTTTATCATTTTAAGGAGATGAGAAATGGATCTTCTTCATGGACAACACAGGCAGAAGAGCGGCAGAGTCACTGCGTCATCCAGGCTGCATCTCAGCTGGATCACTCACCAGTCTGAGGTCAACATTCATTCATTCATTCATTCATTCATTCAGTGAAGATTATTGAGTCCCTACCATCTACTTTCTCCACTGGGCACCATCACTATAGAGGATAATTTCCTGCACAGAACCTAGGGCTCTAAAAGCTTGGGGCTTAGAGCCTCCAAATTCTGCAGAAGTGAATCCAGGAACTAGACTATGTCTACGATTGCTAGAAAGGGTACTTAAGTCTCTATGTTATGGAACATGTTCTTGTTCTGCTCAGCTCATCATTGGTTGACCTTGGGCAAATCATATGACTTTTGTTGAAGGGTCTGTCATTTCATTTTGTGCTGCTGTAACAAAATACCACAGGCTGGGTAATTCACAAAAAAAGTTAATATCTCACTGTGTGGTGGCTGGGAAGTCTATTCTCAAGGTGCTGGCAAATGGTTTCTTCTCGGTGTGTTGAAATATGCTAGATGAAAACGAAACAAGAGATGGAGTTGGCAGTCTTAGTCCCTCTAATACTTGGCATAAACCCACTCGTGAGAACTCAGGACCTCATGCCTTTCATTTGATCCCCACCTCCCAACCTGTTGCACCGCGGATTATGTTTCCAACAAATGCCTTTGCTGCATGTACTCATGCTGCAGCAGCGTCTGCCTGTATTTGCACCTTTCCCCCATCTGTAACATGTGAACCTCTCTGTTTTCCAAGGCTGGTATTAATTGGCATGGCTGTGGGATTTGCTAATATATATGGAAGAACTTTATCATCTACAACATGTTCTCCTGGGTTAAGTGAATAAAATAAATAAAACAATAATCTCTAAGTGTTTTTATTGTAGCCATTATACCATTATAGTCTGGTTTTTCTCAGCTGTGAAGCTAATAAAGTCAAGGTGAAGAGGTGCCTTTGAGAGTGGAGTTTGAAGCAAACCTGGAGGATAGCAAAACAAGGGCACTACCCAGGGGTATTACCTCAGCCTTCACAAAGTAGGCTTAGGGGTTACAGATGACATGGCCTGTGCCGCAGCTCCTGGTGATATGTGTTCCCAGGCACTGCTTTGTGCCCTCCCCTCATCTCCTGCAGGGTAACCCAGAAGCTGGGATTTTTGCTGGTAGTTTGGGGGCACAATCATATCAAATCTAAAATAAGTTTCAATTATCAGGAGTGCAGGGCATTCCCCTTACCCCACAAGATAGTGTCCTCACTGACCACTCTTCCTCTGCAGAACAGGGGTTATAGTGTGTCCCGATGAGGAGGAGGTAGATAGGATGCCGCACAGAACAGTGAGCTGAGGGTGCTTCTCCTTGTCCTGGGCCATGCCGTCCCTCTGTTCATCAGATCCCGACTGTCTCAAGTCTGTGCTTATAGCGCCTTACTCAGTTCTTACAAAACCCCACGGAGATGACATTGCTTTTTTCACCATCTTACAGGTGAGGAAAGGCAGACACAGAAAATAAAGTAACTTACCCTAAAACACATAGATCGTTAGTGGGAATGAACCTGGGATTTCAATGCAGAGCCTGTTCTCAAAAGCACAGTGCTTTGGCATCTCTCAAGGTACTTTTACTTTAGTCTCTTGTTTTCCGTGGATTGTGTGCTTCCCTCATGCATTTACTAGTTTTTTGAGGGTTTCCCATTAGTGGTGAGTGATTAATCAAGCATTCTATCTATCTGCCTATCTCTCTATCTGATTTCATCTAATCATTTGTCTAGAGTATAAAGAGTGGGCAGGCTCATGTCATGTGGTGAAAAATCACAGACCCCTGGATTTACACCCCAGTTTCCATATGTGACCAGTCTTCATGAACCATAGTCCTTTCATGAAGGAAATGAGGATTTATAATACTTATTCTTATTTTGTTTTTATTAATGACAAATATCAACAATAAAACTATGTATATATATACATATATAGTATAACATGTTTTGATCTATGCAATATGTATTTTTATTACAGGACTATTTTGGAATTAGAAATTAATAGTTTTAATATATCTAACACAGAATAAATAATTGATAAATGTTAACTCTGCCCTCAGGTGAGTACAGAAAAATCATACAGCTTATTCTCTGGTCTCATTGCTTACATTTGAATATAACTTGCCATGTACTACACCCACAAAAGCATGATGAACAGGACCACCTATCATGTTGACTGTGCTTGCAATGCCCATACAGCTCCTATGACAGTGAACTTGAAGAGTGAACAGAAAACCCCTTTGAGCGTGTTGCTTCTGGAGAATGCTTATCACACCACCCATTGCAGGCTAGGCTAGGTTATGATGCAGTAACAAACAACTCCTGAATCTCATTGCCTAAGTTCACCATAATAAACTTTTATTTTCCTCTCAATCTACTGATGTAATATAGTAGGTGGAAGACCCTGTTCTCTATGGTCTTTCATGGACCGACACTGATGGAATCTGTATTGTCCCATAGCTGCACATCTGAGACATGTAGGCTTCTTGGTAGGATGCTGGAGCATCTTGCATTAAGAGCTAAGGGCTTCACACTGAAAGCGGCACACATCACTTCAACTCACAGGCTGCAGGTCCTGCTTAATGCAAAGAACAGAAAAGTCTTCATTTATGCTCACAAGTAGAAGGGAAATGGATTTTGGAGATCACTCCAAGACCTTCCTCAAGAATGAACTTATTTCTGTTCAATTGGCCATTTCTTTCAACTCAGAGCGCAGTCAGTAAGGGAAGGCTTTCTTCTCAAACCTATTAAGTCTCATCTTTCTCACTGTGTACAGGCAGGGAATCCTAGATAGGCTTATGATATGGAGCATTCAGCTCAAATCAGAGAAAGCAGTCTTGATTGGGGGATTCTCTGGATTTAGAAGGTGAACATGTCAGGTCCAGGAAATGGCCTACCCAATCTCCTTATAAGGTAAAACCTGACCCAAGTTTTTCTAGATCTTTTCAACATGACAGTATTGAACAGTTTGAAAGTAAGGCTTTAGACAGTAGAAAACAAAGAATTTCTGGATTGGCTCATGGTCCTATGCCATGGATAAATTTGGACTCTGTTGCAGTTGGAGACATGAACAGTGTCATTACTGTTAATTCAAGAGAAAGGACTATCCCAAGCACTTGGTATTTTCTCTGACAACTCACTATAACTGCATTATTCTTGGTAATTTTGAGGCTTTCGGGATATGGTCTTTTACAGTTGCTGTTCCTCCTCTAGAGTTCAAAGCCCATGCTCTGATGCGAGGAAGTGGGTCAAGATTCCTGAGCTATCAGCTCCTTGGCTTTGCACTGACTCCAGTTGCAGCCTCACCTTTCTCCTCAGTAAAGTGAGGATAACGATAAGCCAGGTCTTGCCGGGCTGAGTTGCACATCAGATGAGATAACATTTGCGAAGGGATCCAGGGCTTCATACATCATAGCTGATTAAATGACAAATATGGTCTTGTTTTCTATATGCACTACCCACTGGTTAGATGGAACTTCAGTTTTTTCTTCTGTGTACATTTGTTACTTGTGCTTGAATGCTGGCATTTAGGTTAAAAAATGATGTCCTTCCTGCCTAAATCCTCCTTACTCAGGCTTCTTTCTGGCCAGTGATATCCAGTATCCCACACTGGCTCTCATCTAGTAGCTTCCCTTTTGTGTCTAAAAGAAATCTAATCATTTCTCCTTGCCTCTGATGTCACATTCCCCCAAGCCAACTGGCTTGTTCCTGAACTATCAGCTAGAGGATTGGACAGGTCTGTTTCCAAGGTAGGGGAAAACAGGCTGGAAATGACAGTCATTGCCTACAAGGCAAGTCATCCTGGAAGTGGAAAACCAGAAAAGAGACAGAAAATGGGGCAGAAATAAGCCTCCATCAGTAAGTTTCTCATTCTGGGGAACATTTCCTAATTTAAAAAACAGATTTCTGCTGGAATGTAGCTGCAAAGCAGCACTTGGCTGGCTACTGAGGCCCTGTGAGAGTGAGATAACGGGGTATCTCTCAAAAGACCCTTTCCACAAGCATACAGTGCAACTTTCTCTAGCTAATTAGAAAAGTAATTCCACTGTCAGCATTTCCCATCTCTTACCAACTCTGTGCCAGACAACTCCCTGGCAGAGTTACATTTTCCAGTTTTGATGGTGCCGGGGTAATTCCTGGGCCTCAGGATTAGAAGACGATGGGTGTAGATAGGACCTTGGCAAGTCATTGGCCAGATGTTCCCCTCTGCCCACAAACTGTGCCTATGGTGTGCATGTGCCACCTCACAGTGATGATGCTCATCTTTCCACTGACCCATCTGTTCAAGAGCAACATGTTGAGTAATAATGAAAAGAAATAGCTAGCATTTAAAAAATATTTACTCATATGTCAGATACCATGTTAAGTGCTTTATACCAATTTCCTCCTCTTATAACTCTTGAGGAATCACTATTTTTTTATATAGATGTGGTTTTGGAAATTGGAATTATTGGAACCAGTGCTGTGGCTGTGACTGGGACAGAGCCTTGCCTTTGAGGAGCTTGCAGCCAAGAGAACACAGTATACTAAGCACAGGAAAAAATCAGACTGTTATGGAGGCATGGAAAAAGCAGTTGAGCTGTGTGTTGAGATGTCAAGGCGGTCTTCCTGGAGGGGTTGATACTTGGACTGAAACTAGAGTAATTACGAAAGCAAATCCCCCCCTCCCTGGTTCACTCACCTTTCAGGGTGCGTCTTTAGTCAGCTCTTCTGTCTTTCCTCAAAGGTTTTTGCAGTGGTAGAAAATGAGAGATTAGAGCATTAGAGGTTATAAAACAAGGGTACCTGATAATATAAGAAGCCCAGCTCCTGTGCATGGAGGAACATACCTAGTATTATATCATAATCAGGAGCAAAGACGAGGAGGAAAGACTAGGATTTTGGTTGAGTTATGAATAACTCATGTGGTTGGTATGGTAGTGGTGGGAAAGAGGAGAAATAGGAATGATAAGGCTGCAGAGAGTCTTGAAAGTTCTTACAAGTTTAGTGAAAGGGTTGGAATTTATTCTTAAGGTAGTAGGATCCCACACAAGTGTTTTCATCATAGCAGAGATGCCATCTATACATTACAGAAACCTGTCTCTGGTACAGTAAGGAGAACAGATTACACTAGCAGAGGCTGAGAGACAGGGAGATCAAATTAAGAGCAATTCTGTGATGTTGGCAAGTGAAATGTATGGTGGAAGTCCAGACTAGGGCAAGGGCAGGAGAGATGACTGTGGAAGGCATTGAAGAGACACAGCATCTAGGGCCTGGGAAGGACTGACTCAGAAGGGTCAGTGGACAGGAGAAAAGGGTTGTCCAGAAATAAAACCCGGGAACTGGCGTTTTAAGTAAACAAACATAGTGGGGTATAATCGTGAGTACAACTTTAGTTTTCTTTTATTTTTATAACATTTTGTAGTACTGGAGACTGAACACCTGTTTGAGAATGGTGTCCCCGGGAATGGAGCCCTTGGAGTTCATTTTACGATGCTCAGCCACCCAGGCACACAGAAGCCACTGTAGCGATGGTAAGAGGGCGTGGGCTACTGTTCCCCTGGCAGCAGACCTTGGTTTTCCTGGCATGCAGAATGCAAAACTTGTGAAGTCAGGGAGTTCACCCAGATTTCAAAGGGAGGCCTTGAGGCCAGGAAAGGAACCTCTGAGAAAGAAATGCGAGAAGATATGGGAATGAAGCCAAATTTACAGTGGAGACCCCAGAAAGTCAAAGATGCCAGGAATGTGGAATATGTGCTGAGGAAGGATACAGGCCATGGCTGGAGCCAGCCCCAAAGAGAGGCTCTGTGGGCTGCAACTGGCAAGGCTGGGCCACCCAGGCCCTCTGTAGCTCACATCTCACAGCCATGAGCCCTGGATGCCAGACATAGAACTATAGGACTTAATGTTTGCCCTGCTGAATTTTGGTCTTGTCTTGGTCTGGTTATTTTCTATTTCTTTATTCCTCTCTTTGCAGTGGGCAACCTTTCACTGTATACTTGTACCTTGGTTTCGATTTTTATGAAGGCTCACAGCTAAGAGTTTGCTTTGAGTTTCAGAAGAGATTTTGACTTGAATGTTTGAAAAATGCTGGAACTGTTGAGACTTCGGGAAAGGGATCATTGTGCTTCAGGTTGTGTATGGGGTAGTTGTATCATGGTAGGTGGAATCATGAACTTGTTCTTGTCTTTACTTGGAGCTTAAGTATGGTTTAAGGAGATATGCTTGGGTATGGCAACAAGAAAAAAGATGTGGTGGTTAAGATTGTCTGTCAACTTTACTGACTTTTGCATCCACCATGAAGATTGGTGGAGCTAACTCCTGGGTATATCTGTGTGGGTCATAGAGGTATGGTTTTGAGGTCTATGTCTGGTCTCTTGCACATTTCTCTCTGGTACTATTCCCTGCTCGGCTTACTGCCTGCAATGAACTGAACAACTCTGCGCCACCACACCCTTACTCCATGGTGCTTCTGCTTGGGAGCAAGGTGATCCCTGGAACCATGGGTCAAATTAAACTTCTCCTTTAAGTTGGTGGTGTGTGTTCAGCAACAGGAAAGGTAACTAAGACACCTAGGATTACCTTCAGGACATGTGTGTGACTGCTCTGCAGCTGGAAATGCCACTGGGAGAGGAAATGGGCCTGCTTCTTCTTCTTTTTCCTCAACATGGGATGCAGGGCAGGCCTTCTTGTGTCTATACAGGTAAATGTGTCTGCATTTCTCTCCCTACATCTTTCTTCGTTCAGCCATGTGTTGGTCATGGGATCTTCTGCTGGTAAGTGATACTATAGATTTCCCTTTTGATTTGCTCTGTGAAATAGGTATAATAATAACACCATCTACTGAAGTTGTTGAAAGGACTGAATCAGTGAATGTGTGTGAAGTGTTTCAAAAATGCCCAAGAGTTAATTCTGGAGAGGTCCATGTTTACCTTTACTCTTCCAATGGAGAAAAGTGTATCAGGGTACACAATGAGGGGTGAAAGTTCCTTCTATGGCATTTGTCCTTGTGAGAAGAGAATGTAAGAACTACTTGCTCCAAGGACCAAGGTTGAGAGATAAGAAGGGCGGTGAAAAACCTCTCTCCCTTCAGTGGTAGCATGATATTAATTATTATGTCTAAATAATACATATATCTACACCTAGAGCAGACTCCTGTATGTATACTCATGCAGAGGATATACGTGGGTTGAATGAGATGTTAAAAATGTCTTCATGTCTACTGTGTCATTGGATTCTTACAACACCCCTGGCTGGTGTGTTATGTAGATATTTTGTGGTTGTATCCCCGTGCAACTCACAAGTGACATCAGACAAAACTGATGGAGAACTAGGCACTGGTGGTCTGCTGCTCAGTTGTCACTGGGTTGGTTGTGGTTTCTTAGTCCTTACAATCATTAGGCAGATACCGTTATCTTCAAAATATGGATGATGAAATCATATCCCAGAGAGGTGAACGCTTGCTTATGGTCATACAGGTGTTGAGTGTAGGGGTCACAGTTTATACCCAGCTCCATGGCCCACATAACTGGGGCTGCCTCCCCTGTGGGGTGCTGCCCTGGGGGCAGAATCATCACAGATGGGGTCTATAAATGAATTTGACAATTTCAGCCTTGGAATAAGTGCACCACTTTTCCAGGTGACTTCTTTGAGTGGGTTACCCCTCATTTTGAAGCATAGCTTCTAGATGGGATCTTAAAAAGCCAGATGAGTTTAGGTCTCATTTCCCACCTTCACTTCAATCTGTTATGGATGATGACCTGGAAACATACATACCTGACCTGCTTAAAAATCACTGATCCAGCCAGTGGCAGATGAGAACTGGAACTCAGCTTCCACAGCCCTGCACCAGGCATCCTTTATGCCAGGCCATCTTTGGTCAGGGCATCGATTGCTCCTTTCCCACATTTCCAAATTATGGGCAAGTGAAGCCTTTGGTTGCAGTGGTAATATTTTCACACAATTTCTGCTAAAGGTCAAACTGGTGATGGTCCTCTGCCCATTTCTAGAGTCTCTGGTGAGTTATTTATGTTTTCATTAGCGTGTCTATATACACAGCCCACACACGGCATTTACACACACAGAGATGAGATCTATGCATTTGAAGGATGTTTATGGCCATGGCCTCTCTATTACTTTGCAGTGGGAAAAAAACCTCCAGAAAATATGGTGTTTTTCTCAGAAAGCCAATATAAAAGTTGATATAAAGATTGGTGATGTGTAAGCTTTGACATTACATAAATATATACAGGCATTGTAAAAGTTAACAACCGTTTTATTTATAATTATATTGCAGATTGATATTTTTATATCTACATTGTCAACAGTAACCTTTCTGTGCTCACTTCAGTCTTGGCCCAAAATGTTTACAGTGGATTTTATGTCTGTGCTTCCTTCTGTAGCATCAGGGCCCATCTTGCCTTTCCTTAGTCATGGGAGTATTTGTGTTGGTCACTTGTACCAGGAAAAATCATTCTTGTCCCACTGGATTAATAATTCATGGCATTCTGGTGCATGGCTGGGCATCTCTTCATTGTTATATAAGTGCAGACTGCTTTTCCCTTTCTTCATATCCTCTTAATAACATTTCTGGATTGCTACATTTATCTTTGAGATGGAAAAGTTATATTTGGTTGAAATTTGAGCCACTAGATTGAGAAACCCTCTTATTTGTCTCTTCCAGGTTCACAAGACTGTTGTTTCCAAGTGTCCTTCTTGCATCTGTATGAGAATAATTGTATGTCTTCATCTTCTGCTCTCTGTGCTCCAACAGGGACTTGGAGGGATACCCTGTCTTCATTTCCTGATTATCTTTATAAAAGATTCCCCACTGAACAGGGAGCCAGTACTTTCAATTGGCAGGAAGCCAGGCTGGTATTACTTTTAAGTGGAAAGGAAAAAAATGTTCTCCATATACCCTGAAGATTACTCACTCTAAACTATTGATTATAAACAGTGCCAGTGTCTTTCCTGATGAGTCCACATGTAACACCACCTACATGATCCTGTGGGCCTCCTGGGGCACCTCAGTACATACTTTTGGGAGTTGGGAAGTGTGAATTTGGTGCACAGTTCTGCTGTCTGTGAGTTCTAACCTCCCCAAGACTTGGTTTCTTCATCAGTCAAAGATGACATTGAAGATATCCCAAGCCTGCTTCATAAGATCACACATACAGCAGTTTGATATTGTAATCTTCTTAAAAAGTGGAATTGAGATCAACTGACTAATGTTCCTTAGCTAAATTCAATCGCTTGTTCACTCATTCATCACAATTGAATTTAATTGCTAAACTAAGATTGAAATCTATGTCCAAACGATGCAGTCAGATGCAAACACATGGTAAACCCATGCTGACAGATGCAGGTGTTTTGTTCCGGTGTTGCACTTAACTTCAGCTTACTGCATGCACAAGATAATCATTGGAGATTAGAGTGATGGTAGAGTACAGGATAAAGTCCTTATCCACAGGAGCATGCTGGGTAGAACATCTCCCAACGAACCCTCCAGAAAGCACAAGTATTTCCACTTTCCCTATGAGGAAAAAGATGTTTGGTATTGTAAAAGGGCCTGCCTAGCCACATACCAACATCTCTTGGACCATGCATAGGAAAAGCAAACTCTGGCCCCAAGCCCTTACAGTTTCTCCTATATTCTGCCCTTATTACCATGTACTTGGCTCGTGCTGTGTCAAAAACTGGTGACTATCAAATGATATGCAAATCAATGAACAAAATGGTAGCACTCTTTTGAGGCAAAATGGAACTTTCAGGAAAATGATCCAGAGAGCAGATGCTAGCTGTTGTTTGGAGAGAGTGGTGGTCACTTGGGATATACTGTGGTCTTTGAAGGAGGAGATGCAGGTGGACTGTTTTTAAAGAAGCCACAGGTAATATAGGGTTATGGATCTGAAGGCTCTGAAATGTCCCCCTAAAGGCTATGTGCTAAGGCTTGGTTGCCAGCTGATGGCATTATTAGGAGGTAGCAGAAGCTTTAGAAGGTGGAGCCTTTTTGGAAGAAGTAGGTCATTAGAGGCACACCCTTGAAGGGATACTTGTCCGTGTGTGCCTCTCTCTCTTGCTTCTCTCTCTCTTCCTTTCTCCCTCCCTCCCATCTGCTATGAGATGAGCAATTTTTCTCTACCACACGGTCCCTGTCATGATATTCTTCCTCACCACAGGACCCAGGTAGGTGGATGTCGACTGGCACCTCTGAAACCATGAGCCAAAATCAATCATTTCTCCTTCTCAGAATTTGTGTCACAGCAACACAAAGCTGACAACACACATGGGCATTCACATTTCTTAGGTTAAAATTGAGAGTTTCTATGAATAGCAACAGCCCTCATCCCACACGCTGTGTCCTAAGTGCCTAGTTGAGGATCCCAGCTAGCATAGCACTTAGGGTCTATCCAAGCCTTCCATTCATAGATCATCTGACAAAAGTAGTGACATGCAGTTTTTTTCAAAAACTATTGCTTTCATTATAGCAAACAGTTGAACTGTTGGAGGGAAGTAAGTGGCCTGACTTCCATCTACTTCTCCGCATTACCCTTTCTCAAACCCCTATATTCATTTTCTGGAGTAGTCATAGAGAATCATCCATCCCTAAGTCTCACCCTGTTTTGTGCTTCTTGGCTTATTGCTTTTCACCTTTTACACTGGTTGGAATGTCACGGTTAATTTTATGTGTCAGTTTGAGGGACCAAAATGTGCCAAGATGGCTGATAAAACATTACACTGAGTGTTGGTGAGAGTTTATAGATGAGATGGATTTGAATGGATGAGTTCAGTAAAGCAGAGTTTCCTTTACAATATGACCAGACATTGCACAATTTCCTGGAGGAGGCCAGGAGTGTTGGCACAGGCCTATAATTCCAGAACTCAAGAGGCTGAGGCAGGAGGATTGCTGTGAGTTCAAGGCCAGGCTGGGCTACAAAGTGAGATCAAGGCCAGCCTGAACTACATAGTAAGACCTTGTCTCAAAAAGACCAAAAAAAAAAAAAAAAAAAAAAAAAAAAAAAAAAAAAAAAAAAAAAAAAAAAAAAAAAAAAAAAAAAAAAAAAAAAGAAAGAAAAAAGAAAACAAGAACAAAAGATAGAGGGCTGAAAAAGGGATTTGCTTCCCTTTTTTCTGCCTTACCACTTGACTAAAACAATGGACTAAAATTTGTGCATCCTCAAAATGTGTGTGCTGAAACACTAATCCCTGTATGATAATATTAGAAGATGGAACCTTTGGAGGTTAGATCATGAGACTGGTGCCACAATAAATATAATTAGTGCCCCTGTAAGTAGACCAGAGGGCTGATATGTTCTCTTTTTACCATGTGAGGACACAGTAAAAAGTTGGCTATTTGCAGTCCAAAAGAGGGCCATCACCAGAGCCAAAACATGCTGGCACCATGATCAGAGACTTTCAACTTTCAGGACCATGAAAAATAAATATCTCTTGGTTCAACCCAGGTTGTGGCAATGTATTATAGCATTTCAAACTGACTAAGACATCCTGCACTCTGCTCACCTCTCCGTCTCCATGATTTCTCTCCTGATTGTGCCAGTCATGTGTGGAGAGCTCTCTTTTATGTTCTCACATGCCCTCTGCCCCCATCCCAGCACCAGTGGTGTGAAACCATCTGTCTTTGCTTCCTTTCGTGTGAATGCTGCAGTGCATAGAGGCCACTGGTTTATTTTCTTTCCTCATTGTACCTACCATAGTTTCTGGTGTATTGTAGATACTCAGGAAATGCTTTCTAATGGGAAATAAATGAATGAGTTGTTGTTAACTAAACAGTGGGTAAAGAAACCATTTTCATGTCTCTCTGCAATCACTCCTCAGTGACCTTGGAGTGACATGTAAACCTCAGGTGTGAGTTCCACAAGGCCTTTCTATTTAGCAGTCAGTTTGGTTACAAAGCTTGCCAGTCTATGTTCATTGGTTTTATTTGAACACTTGAAGATAGTCTTGTCTCACAGGACAGATACCAACTCCCTGACAGCACTAAGAGTCACAAGTCAAGGCATGAAGGCCCCAAGTGGCTCTTCTGGCAGTAGCATAGGGCTTTAACTCTCTGCCTGGCTTAGCTGAAGAAGTGGCTTGGACTGCTTGAGGACAGGACATATGTCACACTCTAGAGTATAGCAAGGTCACAGGGTTTGGTGTGGCTTTGGTGTTTAATAAATGTTTGTGGAATGAATAAGTGAGTCTGTAGTTATTAACAGTTAATACTTTATATATTCAAAGTTTATCTTAAGAATGAAAAAAAGCTAACACTTAAGAACAATAGTATATCTTTGGATTTTCAAATTGCCAAAGATTTTATGGTTAGTGGGTGGGTAAATTAATACTTTTTGAGTGCCTATTGTGAGATAAACTTTAAACTCTGTGTTCGTCTTTGCATGTAGTCTGCAAAACAAAGTAATTTTCACTACTTTGTGGATGAATGATCAAAGCTCAAAGAAGCTGGACAGTTTGTCTAAGTCCACTCAGCAGGAAAGCAGTGGAGCTGAATTTCAACCTTGAGCTCATCTGGAGCCAGTGTCCATGCTGGGATGCCCTTTTCTGCTCCTCAGGCCTTAGACTGAGTAGCTACAGATCCAGAGACCCAGTTACCTTAGAGAAAGCAAGAATTCTGTTAGACGTTTAAACTCCGACCCTGCTTGGAGAGTTCGTTTAATAGGACAACTTTGAACTTGAGGCTGAATGTGACTTATAGGAAGGTTTCCAGCATGAGGTGGAGAACAGTCACTTCTACTGCTGTTCTCTAGCCTCAGGGGAGATTGGAGGGCTGGACTGGTCTTTGAAGAGCAAAGATCAAAAGCACAGACTCTAACTTTCAGATATTGTTTCAACCAAACTCCAGCATTCCCCTCAATTCTTTGCAGTTTGTGTACTTATCTTCCTCTGCAAGATAATTTAGAACTGACTCTGCTCTGATTCTTGCCTATTTGGGTCTTGTGAGAATGCAAGGTGAAATTAGCATGGCAGGCTCTTGACAGTTGCCTTATTAATTAGACTGCTTTATTTAGCAGACACTTTCCATATCATCCTCTCTCTTGCATATGCAGAGTAGGCAACTACTTATGTGTTGTGAATTGGGAAGTGCTGGGATGGGCCCCCTCATCCAGAATAACTCCTCCGGTAGCTGTCGTCATGCCAAGGGTCTTTGTGCAGGTAAGCTTCCAGGTGCACTCACCCCAGTTGAGTATGAGGCAACCCTGGACGTTGTACTTAGAAAAGATGTTAGAATTTCTCTTGTCCATACTCTCAGCTGATCCAAGAATTCCTTCTTTAGGGTTTTTCAGATCTTGTCATCTAGCTGCTATGTGAGTGCTTACAGTGGACGGAGACTTTCCTTTTCATTATTAATTGGCCTTGCTGTCTGTAAGTTATATCTTCTGTGGAGTCCAAATCTATTTCTCTAGGTTTTCATATCAACACATAAAGTATGTGAAATAATGAGGACACACAAAGATGAGCACACCGATACCTCAGAGTCCTTGTTACACTGTCCTTGGAGGAAGCTTAGGACTCTCCTCTCTATAAACATCGTTCACTCTGGAGCCCACATTTCCTTTTGTAGTCCTTATCATCATCCTCTTTAGCATCGTTGAATTTTCCTTCTCTGGGGATCTCGTTTTTACCTTTAAATGTTCTTTTAACATTTGATGCTCTCTCATTTATCTTTAAAGCAAAACTTAAAATTAATCTTCATATGTTTTCATCTTGATCTTCATATGTTTTTTTTTAAGTTTTCATATGTTTTTTTCAGTTTCCTCGTATATATATCTGTCTTGGTTACTTTTCTGTCATTGCTGAGGCAAAATACCCAACACCCAAAATAAAGGAAGGAAAGTTTTATTTAGCTTACACTTCGTGGAGGTTTCAATCCATACTTGGCTGGTTCTGAGGCAGAGTGGCACATAGCAGAGGGCAACAGTTCATGGTAGCAGAAAAGCAAAGCAAAAAGAGCAAAAGAGAGGAGTGGCAGAGAAGAGCCAGCCTCTTTCCCTCCTTTATATTGTAAGCAGGCTACCCTCACCCAGGGGGTGGCACTCATAATTTCCATGCCCCCCTCCTGCACAGGCTCAGGATGAATACAAAGTGAGCACCCTGGCTCCCTGCTGAGTCACACAGTTAACCTTCTAAACTTCTCTAATTGACACAATGAACAATATCGCAGAAGGGTAAGGGCCTCTCCTTTTTACCCCAAGATGCAGAACTGCTGAGTCACTCAGCCAAACCTCTAGACTCCCCAAGTTGACGCAATGTATCAACTATAACAGTATCACACATTGCCTTACTTTCCCTTCATTGCTCTTCCCCCTCCCTCTTTCTTTCCTTCGCTCCATTCATATATTCACTGATTTGCTTATTCATTCTTCTAGTCAAAATGTATTTTATAAGATTTCAATAGAGTCCAAAGATAACGGAGTCTTGTTCTGTGCTTAGGGTCACACGGAAGCGGATGCCAAAGCCCCGTGTTTGCCAAAAACAGAAGCCCACTTGCCTGCCTCCGCTGCTCCTTTGCCTCTCCAACACCACGAAAGGCCTCTCCTTGGCAGAGTCTTAAATAGATAGCACCATAAGGGAAGAAAATGTGGGAAATGTGATCTCAGACATTCAGCTCTTGCACTATAGGCACAAGTGGACAGGGACACACAGAGGACAGGGATGGTGCGGAGGACCGCCACCACGATCTAGCACAGACTGACTCTTTGCTTCCTGAGCATCCACAAGCAATCCTATCCTTAGATGTAAACTCCTAAAGAACAGGGACAACACAAATGTGCTTCCAATAGCAATACGACTATTTCTTCTGTAACAGAGACACTCTCAGTTTATCCAAGAAGTGAGAGAAACAAAGTCATTACAGTCAAAGTGCCTGACTGAGTGATGGTCATGGTCCTTCTGCACTGGAAACAACTCTGCTTTAGTATCTTATCACTTGGAGACTAAATGAAAATATTACACATCACCAAAAATATTATATTGAATCATAAGGGAGGAGTCTAAAAACTTGGGTCAATATATACATATATATAAGTAACAATCAAGGAGAAAACATAGCTAATAAATCTCCAGTTTATACAATTTGTTGAGGCCATGCTTGGCATTTATAATTTATTTTTATTTCCATTACTCATCTCAGATTCCCTCGGCTCTGAGCCAATACTCTGGCTGATCAAAGTTCTTTACCTAATGGGATGACTTGAATCATTGCCTTTTAAGAGTCTGTCTCTGAATACATTGGATTGGCATTACCCAGTAACTTTTGCCATTGGTCATGGAATTATTAGACAATTACCCTGGGGAATGTTGTGGATTTTTAATTTACTGATCTCTATTAACAGCAGCTCTCTTTTCTTCTTTATAACCAGGAAACATCATTCAAGTTCATGCTCTAACCATCTTCTTTGCTTTTTGGTTAAATGGATGGCCAGTTAACTACATTATGATTCCATAATCATAGTGGAATGATTATTCTGTCCCTTAAGGACAGTATTCCTGTCTGAGGAGCAAAGACCGGCAGACTGCAATATGTCGGAGACAGAAAGAAAACGTTTGTAAGATGGTTGTAAGAACAGTAGTGAGAGTGGGTACCCTTGCTTCCTATGTTTGTATCTCCCACCTTTATATTTTGGTGTCAAAGAAACAGATGTCTTCTACTGGTTGCTACATTACAGCATGTGCTGTATTTTTAATGATTACTTCCTGATTCTGTATGGTGGTGTCTCTGGGCTAGTGAGTTTATATTATGCCTTTGAAATATCTAGAAGGTTAGTGGTTTGTGTGTGATAGAAAAAAAAGTTAAAGCAGTGAATGCTAAAGGCACAAGTCCTTGCCTTACTCATTCTCTTGAAGTGAATCTCTTTGTGAAGCAATGTTGTGTGGAAATAACACTACGGAAATAAAGGCATTCAGTAGGTTCAGGGGTGATGGTCCATTGGAGCATCAGGGCAGAGAAGCTAAACCCAACTTCATTGTTAGAATAGTCTAGTAAGGACAATTTGCTGACCCACCATTAGAAGGGGCCCAGAAAAACCTCTGCCATTTGGTGACTGACTGGTCCCCTAGGGGGTGATGCTGTGTTATGGGCATGGTTTCCATTCATTGTTTGTGGAGATGGTGTGTTTGGCAATAGTGGCAACCAGAAGAGACCTGTATTATTGAATGATATATGACTATATCACCCAGGAGTTCACTGAGTAAGGACCTGGACCATTGGGAAAAGAGGTGGACTTGTCTGCTGGGTTGTCCCTCATCTGATTGTTGAGACTATAATGAAGTAGTGCGATTGGTGCCCTTTAGTAAAGAGTTATAGGTGTCTCCATCTTCTGTGTTCTTTCTGACAGATCCAGCTCTTGGCTTCTTCTTTGTAACTCCTTCAAACACTTCTTTGATCCATCTCTTTCCTCTCAAACTTTCACCCATGTAGCCAAACCATTGGTTACTGCTCAGAAATCAGTGGGGATCTCTATTTCTGATCAACTTCCCTTTAGGCAAAGTTTGATCCTTTAGGTTGTAGAACTATAACTCAGGTTGACTTCACAGCCTGGTCCTTTTCTTTTGGGAGAAACTAGAGTACGGCATGGGAAAGTTCAGCAGTGAGAATCAGAATGTGGATGTTTGCATGGATTTTAGTGGGACTGATAGTTCAAGCAGCTACACTGTGCTGAGATGTCTTTGTCAGCAGGAGAGGCCAGTTTCCTTTGCGCAGAGACACTCCAATGTCCTCGTCAGGGAATGTGGCAAGTTCTATGCCCACAATTTTTACTACCTTCAGGCTCAACACCTTAGGCAGAATTCAGTAGGTCCTAGAGAGATGGGCACATGGACTATCTGTTGGTAATCTCAGTCGCTCATCATCAAAGAAGGGACTTTTGGGGTTCTAGAAGCTGTTGCAGTGTCTTATATGTGCTTCCTGCTGGTGGGATCACAATTGCTTCTGCTTCTTTTCCTTTTCAAGTCCTTCCACGTGTGCTTCTTACTGCAAGATTCAAAAAAGGGAATGCTCATGAAGGAGTCTGGGAGTTATGGTTCTTGGCGCCTTGCCCATGAGGCAAAGGAAAGAGCTTGGATGCTAGAGACAGTGATCAGTACCAGCAGCCACTATTCAGTATGAAGGACTTGGCAGCTGGAGCACTTGCAGGCTGGAGGCAGAAGGGAGGATAATGACGGAAGGAAAGAGGAAAGTTTCTGTGAACTAGCTGTCTGGGAGTTTAGACATATGATAAAGAAAGTATCTTGAATTGGGCAAAATCTTATTGTCACCAGAAATAATACCATAATTGTTCTTGGTTGAAAAGGTCGTTTCTAAGGACAGAAAGATGATATAGTTAGTCCATAGTAAATGGCTTCTGTCCTGGTGGAAACTGGTTTCTGAAAATTAATACATTTCTAAAGGTTCCTTGAAAGTTGTTAAAGATTGAGCTCTCATGTGCAAGGAAACAATTCTCTATGGGATCTGCTAGAGTTGTTTTTGTTTATAGAAATGCTGAAATCTTTCTCCTGCTGATGTGTTTTCTCCTGGGCATGAGCTGTGAGCCAGCAGAAGCCAGAAGAGGTATAGAACTAAGGAGTGAGTGAGACACACGTGTTCCTTGAGAGGTTTTGACAAAGACTCCAGATGGGGTATCTGTTATTAACAGTGGGAGCTCAATTTCACTCTTATTTCTTGTGGCCCTTGCTGAGAAATGAAACTGAAAGTCCCTTGTATGACTTGAAATGTGTGCTCTCTAAAAAACAATAGGGGTTTAACATTTGAAAAATGTGTACTTTCTTGGTGCCCTGAATGTCTGAATTCTGAATAATGCATAAACGAGCACTCCTGATTAATATTTTAACCCTCAATATTGCACCAACAGGTCACTGTGTGTGGGCAGGATGTGAGCAGATGTACGTGTTCCAGGCCTCTAAGGAAAGCCTCACTTGGGGAGGCCCAGGGGATTTGCATAATTTTACTCCTTCTGGAGTCCATTGCTGGGGAAGGAAATGCATAAGCTAACCCCCTGGACTTCTTCAGCTGCAAGGAGTAGAAACTCCTCTCAAGTTGGCTTCAATTGGCTTTTAAAAGTGAATTTTATTGCTGGATATCACTGAAAAAACACAAAGGGAGCTCTGACTTTAAAACCACCAGAAGACAGGGACTCCAGTGTTGTTTAGACGCACAAGAACACAAACGCTCTTTCTCATTCATCTGTGGTGTTCTCCTAACTTGCTGTCTCCTCTAGGAAAATTTGCCCCCTTTGGTTCCAATGGGTTCACAGTTTCACAAGCTCAGGTCCAGGCATAAATAAGTTCCCTCTTTTCTGGTCATTCTGGTCTGAATCATAGGGCTGCCTTTTAAGATCAAGGTAGAATCCATGAGCATTTGTGGTCTAGTCCCTCCGGCCAGGGGGACCTGATATCCTGACTTGCTGGGCCAGGCTCTTGTGTCAACTCCCAGTGACACGAGTGGCATTATTATTATTTTTTTTAATTTTATTTTAAAGACAAAAGAATGGAGACATATGAGCCAGAAAAGCCATAAACAATACAGAAAATACAAAGTTATACAGAATATAGTAGGGAATTAGAACTGGATGTTGTATTACATAGTTATCTTCACATTAGTTAACACAAAAACATTAAAGGAAATACCAAATTATAGATAAGATAGTAGGGAATT